>JASAMX010014090.1:0-56264 GCA_030248175.1 Microlaimidae sp. YZB2_3 | reverse complement strand
TTTTATGTAACGTACTTCGTTCAGTTACGTATTGCTCTGGAACATCAAACTTTATGTCATCACTGCATCACTCCTGGTCTTTGGTCACAACCAAAAACACTCCGATGCTGAGAGGTTGAGACATGGAAAAACGATAAAAGTATTTAGGTTATAAATAAATTATTGTAAGGCAAAAATTTACAATTTCTAAAACTTAAGACCGGGGGCAAAAAATCGTGTAGATCGGATATAAAAAGTTTGACTCTGTATCGCACCTTTGAAGCAATACTAATAGCGCCAAAAAACGTCCCTTAAGATTCTTTTTTTATACACATTTCATTATAAACGTCTGCCCCAAATAACTGGAATACAATCTTAATTGGGAATTATACCCCAGCAAACACGGGTATTAAAACTATCTCCGGTACAATGGGTGCAGACAGAAGGCAGCAAAGTCTGCTTGGAAAGCAGGTAGAAAATAGGTTGGAAGCAATTAGAACGTAACAAAAATATCTTGGAGACATGTAGGAGGCAGGGCGGAGGCACGTAGGAAGCAGGTAGCACTACCTATTTTGTTGAAGCAAATATCTGAAGCAGTCAAATCTGCAATGAAAGCAGGTACGAGAAATGTAGAGACTTTCTTCTCCAAATGAGGTCTTCAGCATAATAACGTAGATCTTACAATTACAATTTATACTTGCTGTTTTTTATTTGTACGTCATTACAACAATAATACATCAATATCTAGCTTTTGAGTCGTTTATGCTAAATCAGAGGCTTGCATTATCTTACATCTAAGATATACAGTTTAAAAATTTTTAACAGTTTGTTTCAGTTTTTGTTTATTTAGCTTGAAAAAAATTTCATATTTAATTTGGTCAGCGTTTTGACTGAAGCTGTTGCAAATATTAGCACTTCAAGGGACAGTTCAATCGCCTATACGTGCAAAAAACCACCTGCTTCATCAAATACAGGTTTTATTACAAAAATATTTAAAAAATTTTGTCGTGTTTTACAGTAAAAAGTTTTGTTAAAAAACTAGCTATACAATTTACAATTATTCCAATTGTCAGCAGAATTTAGTAAACACTTTTTTAAAGCATGCCAAAAATATCAAAACTCTACTGCCGGCCACAGCGCTTACCACTCATGTCTTAGTGGCTCAAGCAGAACAACGATTGCATGTTTGAGATGTCTTTTTTCAACTTTATATTCGGCGGAAGTTGCCTTTTGTTCGTTTATTTGAGCCCATAGTATTATAGAATATATACCATGATACCTTGGGAATATAGCGTATATTTACATTTTTTTGTTTACAGCAACAGAAACAATAATTTTTCATTTGGAAAAAGAATTTTCCTTCTTAGAAGCGGACGGATTTACTACTCTTTTCGCTCCATTCATTGAGAGCAAGTTGTACATGGCTGAAAACGAAACGAATGAAGTAATTGGATTTTATATGTCAACCATTAAGGCTAAAACAACTACAACTGCACCCAATTCTCACATTTTCTTGAAGAGTTTATTTTAATGATGACTGAAAATGTGAATAAAGACCTATAACATGTGATAGAGCATTCGAACAAATTATAGCTGACATTTAGAGTAAAAACATGTGTACAAATGACTGAGTCAACCGACGTGAGAACAGTGCATAAAATTTTTTGCGAATCTAAAACTTTTTGCGCAATTAAAAGTTCATACAATTCGCTTTAGTTACTGAGTTATGGAGAAACTCTGTGACCATTACTATTTAAAGTTCACAAACTGTGGAGTTTTAATTTCTACCCGAATAACATACCATAAAAAACTAAATATAAAATCTCGTCATTTAAAAACTTATCATGTCGGTTTATAACGTAAAGCTACACTTTTGGCTAAACAAAAAACATTTTTAAATAAAATAGTTTATTCCAATTATCTACGAAATTGTGACAGTTTTTTACCGATTTTCGTCAAAATATGTGTACCAAAACCGAGCCTGATGTATTGTGATCTGAACAAAAAATTTTGCACTTATTTTCTATTTTTATTTATTTTATTTTTTATTTTTTATTTTTATTTTCTATTTTGATCGGTTGTTTCAATTTTAGCTTGTGAAAATTTTTTTCTTTTATTGCAAAAAAAACATTTAGCATCAACAGTTTTGGCAAACGCAAATATGGTATACTGTTATAGTAATTTTATGTATTCCACTTTTTCAGAAATAATACGACGTTTTCTATAATCAAAAGAGTTAAGCGAGTTAGTGAGTTAAGCCAAAAAAGTTTTTTGATTAAGCAAACAAGATTTTCCTTGATTAGTTTCTTGCTTCTATAAATATTCAGTAAAGTATTTTGTGGTAAATCAATTTTATGGGTAAAGTAATTAATTATCATTGTCGTAACAATAAGGAAGGAATCTTCCAAGGTTCCTTTAATTGTTTAAAGCATGTGATCGTTACCCGTACACCATTGTTGTTATTTTTGTATTGTTTTACATTGTGTGTAAAAAAATTTTAATTGTTTTTTTTTCGAAAATAGAAAAAATTTAGTTTGGAAACTGGACACTTAGCGAAGGCTTGCAGATAAATTGGTCTTTGAAAAGCCCAGATTGGTTGCGAACTACGGCTAATTCTAAAACACTAAAGGTAATCGAAAACAGTGAAAATTATTTATATTGGTCTCTGCGTTGTTTGTATAGCATTGTCAGAAAAGCATGCACACCCCATTATTACCAAGACTGGAGGGTCTAGGGACCGTCATGTATAGTGGAACACCTGTAGAGCTTCGGGAACTTCCTGTCTTTAAGGACTGTCGTGTCGCTCTTCAGTGTGTTTGTGCGTGCGTGCGTGCGTGCGTGTTGTTTTTGTAGCTAAGAATGTGTAAAACAATCTGTGACTAAATTTCCCCTGTTGCTTCTTTTTTTGATCTAATGTTTCTAAAATAAATAAATAACTCAAGCTTGTGGCCAAAATCAAAACTGTGTGTTACTTTGCTGTGTCGAGTGCGTGCGCATGGTATTTTTCAATATTTCAAAAATTGAACTAATCAAATGCAGTCCTCGTGATTAATTTTTTAGCTGTAAAAAATTTCTAAAAAAACTCAATGAAAGGTTAAAATGAATCATCTAAAACTATATTAAAAGATGTTATACTATAGTACAGCAATTTTTACTTTATAACAACAGCGTTGTAAATTATTCTGTGTCGTGAAATAATCCCTAAAACCTAAAAAATCTAAAAAAGTTCTTTATATTTATATATATATATATATTTTTTAATTTTCTGTGTTTAGATTAGTTATAAAGTTCAAATCATACTGTTTGGGATCGGGTTTGCGTTTGTGGTCGGAACCGTGAGTTTTATTGCACTTGTGGTGATAAAAAGTAGTTCATTCTTCTCTGGCAAAAATAAAACCGAAGATGAGTAATGTTGAACTAAAACTTATTTAATTGAAATCATATTGTGTCTTTTAAGTACAATCAGAATTTTTAAGGCCTTAAGGTAAAAACATTTTTGCGTTTAATTTCCCGAGAAGGCATTTGTGTTGTTTATTATTATTTAGCATTATTTTATTGTATTTATTGATCTGTTTTAGTTATGTAACAAAAGCTCATTTTTCGTGTTTAATAATAATTTGTTTTAAAATTAAAATTTAAGATTTATCCTTACTGATTATTAAGTGTAAAAAGCGTATCTTAAACCCAGATAAGAATGACGTCACCACTCGGTCACGTGATCTCACAAACGACGTCAAGCGCGTCGTTTGGGTTTTGTGTCCGTCCCTGCCCTCCGAGCAAAATGCTTTACCACTGAGACGCAAAACGCTTCTAATTCTGCGTTTATTACGCGACCAATATTAAAAAAATAACCGAATAATGACTTTTTTAGTTTTACTCTTCATAACGCTGATGAATTATCAGTTATGCTTTTTAAAAAGTATTATCGGTAAAAAACAATAAATTAGATTTATTAAACAATTTTAAGAAATCTTTTAATAGCTTTTCCATTAAACAATTAATCAAATAAAATCTTGATTAATACTTATTTAAAAAATCGTAAATAAAATTTATTTTATTTCAAAAAGTATTTATATTAATCATTCTTTACTAAACTTTAATCGTGGGACTTCTTAAGTTATTAACAATTTTCGGGAACATAAATAAATATAAAGCTTTTTGTAAACGTTACCGAAACTAAAAATAAAGTAATAAAGTATTATGTTTTTTTTTAAATTATCTGATTCATAATCAATCTGCGCACAAAAAATTACATATACAATAACCATGTAACGATATAAAATTTCTTTAATTTTTCATCAGCATGTTTTTTTCTAGTAATTGAAAAAGATACCTCCTATTTAAACTTTAAATTTAACTATAAAATTTAACTTATAACAAAACAAATAGAATCAGGAGGCATCAATTATTAATTTATTATTAATTATTTTTTATTTTTATGAATGATTATTTGATTAATCATCAATTATTTTTTAAATACAATATAATGTTTTATTCGCTTAGGGTACGGGGTTTTTAGAGCCACAAGCAAGGAATTTGGAGTCATAGGAAATTTTCGGGAACTTGGGACCACGAACAGTGTGGTAATTTGGAGTCCTTAAAAAATTAGCTTGGACTTAGATTTTATGCTTTGCTTAGGCTTACGGAAACGTTTTAACGATTTTAATTTTCGATTCCAAGTTCCCAACTTACTGCTCTGAATTTTACAGTTACGGCTCAAAGTACTCATTTTTGGCTCTAAGTTCCAACTCTAAATTCCCTCGGCTCCATCGACACTAAATCCTCGCTTCGTGAAAAAGTTTAGTGATTTTAATAGAACAATTTCTGGTATTTCCAATGATTTTGGATTCTTGTCGCAAACAGTAACAGAACCTAAAGCCGACAATAGATAAGTTGAAACCAATAGCAGTAAATTTGGAGCTGAAAACTGAAAATCGCTTAAACTTTGGCCAAAGTGTAAACCTAACCCCAAACTAATTTCTTATTTTTAGGTTCAAGCTCCCAAAAATTTTTGGACAGCTATAAGTTCTCCGCTTACGCTTCAAACCCGTACCGTTTTAAATTCCATTACTACGTGCAGGAATTCTAGTAAATAAATTCATGTAATGCACTGCCTTAATTATTGCCTTGATAATTTTTTCAACATTTATCGATTTTTTGTTTAAAAATAAACATACTAATTACGTTTTTTGTAAATTTTAAATTATGCTTGTTAAAATTGGATTTTAATTTTTAACATGGCGTCTCAGACGTCTTAATATAGTATTTTTTAACATTTTCGGCACGTTTTTTTGCACCATTTGTTTACAAGTCTTCCACTTTGTATAGCATTACATCCGTAATAATTTTTCCATAAATTGCATTGCGCTCCGTTTACACTATCTTTACATTTTTGTTTAACGTCACTGCAAATGCCGCATGTATTAGGACAAATTAACCGAACATAAGCGAATCTAGTACAGTATTTAAAAAGAAAGCCTTCGCAAACGTATCCGTCCATATTTGAGCAGTCCTTAGACGACACTACAGCTTGAACCGTGGCAGCTTTAGCTTTAACAGTGGTTGTAGCTTTTTTAGTAGTTGTAGGTTTCTTAGTGGTGGTAGTGTCTCGGCATTTGTAAAGTTTTTTAATTCGTTTTAAATCTGTTTGGCTAAAATCGGTCCGTTGTCCCATTTTTCCGTGACCAGGCTTTAATCCGACGATTGTCTTAAAACCATTTCCTTAAAAATATTTTAGATTTTTTTTACATATAACTCATGTATTTTTGTGTTTATTTTGGCATAATTATTAATAATTTAAATTATGATTTTTATGGTTATTTAACTTTTATTTCTTACTAATTATTCTTTGTTTTGCTTTCTAAAAACCCTTAATAAAAAGTTTTGTACTGGTTATTTTAATACGTAGGTTTTTCTTAGTTTAAAGACGAAATTCGGTAAAATAATGTTTAAACAGAGACGAAATTTTTAAAAGTGGGTATATAATAAACGTTTTTTTTACAAAATAAATCGTGCATCGCGAAAAAATTTAATAAAACTGATTATTTTGTCAAGCATGAAATACCTGTTTTCAAACCCGGGAACCCATAACGGATGAACTCTCGATGATATAAACTATATTGCAGCCACTACAACACTGATAAATGTAAACAAGACAATGTTATAATTTAATGTTTTTGTTGTTAATTTTCAAACGTTTTAATAGACCCTAATGCTAATTTGAGTTAGAAAACGATAAAACGATTTTCTTCATTTTGCGAAAACATGTATGAAACATAAACTCGCGTAGGATAAAACACTATAGGACGATCCAGTCAATTTTCTAGTTTGAAAAAATTAGACTTTTTATGACAAATTGTCGCGTAAAGTGAAAGTGCGCATTTCACTGCGCGAGGGTGTTGCGGAAAAAAACTAGCATCTACCGTTTTACAGCGCAGTAGAAAATTGTACACAGAAAAATACCTTTACGGAATATGATGGATTCTCTACTTGTATCTCTTAAGTAAAAATTGGAGTCACTAAATTTTGATAATTTGAGGTGCAAAACGATCAACAACTGAAATTTTGGCAAGATACTTGGACAAAAGACTCGATGATTCCTGCTACGCTTTTTATTAATAGTAATAAAATATTTTGGTAAATTCGTCGTAAATTTTGCTTTATGATTATTATTACTAGCCTTAAAAAATGTTTAGAAATAGAGCAAAAAAAGGGATGATTTCTCCCGAGGTTTAGACAGAAATATAAACCAAAGGCATTCCCAATAGGCTGCTCTATTTGTTTGTTAGATCAGAAAAGACACCCCATGAAATAATCACTCAAATCACGAGAATTTCACGTCAGTTTATCAGCCAATTAGATTCTGATTTATTACGGAGTATTTGTTTATATATCTTCTTTTGGACTTCTCTTTCTGTTAGTGTCATGGGGCAGTGGATGAAGGCGTTCTTATTTAGTCAGAGGTGGTTCAGAAGTCGAGTCTTTATGACACCATTGTTAAAATATTTAAGTTTGGTTTTAATAGTGTATTTTAATTTTTTTTTAAATTTTTTTAATTTCATTTACATAAATTTAAAACAAAAGCATCATTTGTGTTACTGCTTTTTGAAGAATTTTTGTCGTTTGGATAATCTAAAATATTATAATACTCTATAACTGCAATAATTCAAAATAGTTTGTATGCAGTAAAAAAAGGTTATTTTTGCTTTGTATTGCAATTGGTTTCTCCTGAACAATTTGATTTACAGTAAAAAATGTCAGAAGAGACCTTAACATTTGATTTAAAATTTGCACAGACGCTTTGAGTTTTCTAAAAATTGCTGGTGGTGTGAACGAAGAATTTTGTCTCATGAAAGTCATGTGGGTGTGTCTAAATTAGTCACGTGAGCAAACTAGAGCAGCTACGTTTGGCCTTAGTCGGAGGTGGACGTATTATGTGGACTATAGAAAATTAGTATCTGGTTTGTGCAGTTGGTCGCTGAATAAAAAATATAGGCCATATGATAATGATTTTTACGATCAATTAATTATTCAACAAAAGTAGTTGTTTAATAGTCTATAAACAACCATAAATTTAAAAAAATAGAGATTTTCGGCTAGCAAACATTGCTGTGAGTATAATTTTTTTCAGTTGCAATTGCAAAAGACAGTAAAAAAAAACCACAATTTTGTTGTGTAACTTCACCATGAAAAATTATTATGGCTATGATCTAATTTTAAATTTTTTTTGTTTAAACCCTTCGTCTGGGCGTGGGAGGGATCGCTCAATTTTTTTGTTTTTTTTTCTTGGAGTTTATTTCAGGGCTATTAAAGATTTACATTGCACTCTAAATTTCAAAGGAGATAAAAAACAATAAATAACTATAAATACCTGAAAAAGCATAGGGGTGGTAATGCATTATAGAGGCATAATCGTACTTTTCACCAAGTGGTTCGATAGCATTTTCGTGATACTTTTCAAACTGATATTTATAGTCTTCTCCTAAAAATTAATATTATACAAAACGATAGTTTGTAGTATTTTATGTTTTAATAATAAATATTATAGCCATATTTATAGAAAATTAAGAATCACCTTATTAATTTAAAATCATTGGTTTAGAAACTACAAATTTGATCTAAATCGTCTTACCGTTGCAATTTTTTTACTATTCAATACGCAAACAGAATGCGAATCTGAATACTATTAAAGCTGTTATGAATACGGTTGCTGATAATACAGAATTAAGAAAGTAAATAATAGGATAGCAACTAAATAGCTTGAAAAATAAAACGGCTTAATTTAATCTCAGGTAGATATACTTTAGACCGAAAAAAGATTTTAAAAAATTGTTTAAAGAAAGACACAAATAATACTGTTTTAAAACAAGCTACAATTATAAAATTGCTTTTTGCATTATAAAACACTTATTATATTTCTTGACAAAAAACGATAGAATAGAAACAAAAATAAATTTACATAAAACAATAATTCTGTCTGATTCATATGTATGTATTATACTGATATAAATCATCATTAATTTCGTATCTAAACCGCTCATCTTTTCAATAACATAAAGTATAAGCAGTACTCACCAAAAATGATTAATAGCTATATGATAAATGGAATTTTAAAAACAGGCATTTACCATTTTCTGTGTGCTCACTATACTTATATAATACATCACTGAAAAGATGAGTGGCTTAGCTACGAGATGTCTGTAAGGTATACTACCTTTTTAGAACATCAAAACAAAACGGTGTTCTTTTTCTATCTTTTAAAAATATTAATGTATACATAAATATGGTCTTCAAATATTAAATAATAAATATAATCATAATATCACACAAAAAAAGTCCGACTGATTTATTTTTAAATGGTCCCCTGAGATTTCACTCGGCAAAATTGTTAAAAATGGTAGTTCAAATTGAGTGAAAATTGTTTATAAATCGATAGCGCAGCGCTGTCATGGAAATCGCTCTTAGTTGTTTCAACCAATAAAATTGTTTTTTGATTGTTTTATTAAAAAATATACATTAAAGGTGCGGTGCGGTGTCAAACTTTTTGTTTTCGATTTTAATAATTTTTTGTAAAAACCTTACTCCTGCCCCAATAGCCCACAAAATTTTTTTATCTTCAGTGGTTTAGAAGTTAAGACCCCCCAAAAATGGCGTTTTTAAACAATTCTGTACGTGAAAAATTACTCAATACCGTATGTATTAGGATTTACAATACAAATTAAACACTCAAAAAAAACGGCTACTTCTACTTTAATTTGATACTTTGATCGTTAAGATTGGTGGAGTATTTGTCCAGATATTGCGTTTCCTGTACAAAAAACCCTCGATTTTTTTGCTAAAAACACGAAGTGAAGGAAAGAAAGGTTGGGCAAACTTCACAAAATTACTGCCGTGGTTTGGTGATTTTAGCCAAAAAATCGAGGGTTTTTTGTACGAGATTCGCAATATCTCGACAAATACTGCACCAATTTTAACGATCAAGATGTCAAATTAAAGTAGCAAATAGCCGCTTTCTTTAAGTGCATAATTTGTAACCTAAATTATTATACCAATTGAACAATTTGTGACGTACAGAATTGTCGAAAAATGCCATTTTTGATATTTTGTTGATATCTGTTTTACAGATATTTTGTTGAAAAAAATTTTGTGGGCTATTGGGGGCAGGGGTAAGATTTTCACAAAAAATTATCAAAATCGAAGACAAAAAGTTCGACTTCGCATCGCACCTTTAATTAAGAAAATTAAACAACAAAAAGTAAATTACACAAAGTATTGTGAATTGTAGTATTTTATTCAGTTCGACGCAATGCGTTAAAAATTTTTGTGTAAAATTATGTGCAATAGCGAAATACTACAAGCGATTTTTAATTACAAGCTACTTTAATGTTTTTAAGATTCACAAAAATTTTATATTTTTAAACAATAAAATTTCCCGTTAGTCGATATTGTAAGGAATTACGGTACCTGTTTTGTAATCGTATTTTATATTTTGCCACATAATAGCTATGTACGTATCTCGATCGTGACGATTGTGTTCGTGGTAAAAGCCAATTAAATGTAAAAGTTCATGCATTATAGTTCCTTGTTTCACACACCAGCTGTCCTAAAAATATATATACTGTATGATCTCATTGTCCTAAAAACATATGATCTCAAACTTTGTTAAATGCCTAGTGATAAATATATGATATAAAATTTATTTAATTTATATCTAAAAGATCAAACATTTCTCAAATAAATACTTTACAAGAAATAAATAAATGAACCAATTAAAAAATTTAATAATATTTATTATTATAATCATGCAGAAATTTAATAATATTTATTACTATTATCATGCAGAAATTCTAACAAGAAATGTCAAATAGAAAAACTTATTTGAAAAAATACTGTTAATTATTTTATTTGAAATAATTTGGCGTGTTTCAAGAAAATAAATTTATTATATTTCATTTTGGTAGAATAAGCTTTTTGCCGTATTTCCTGACATTATGTGACTATAAATTTGTTCGGAAAAAATAAATTGTTTGAGGGGACAAATTTTTCAGAGGTAATTTTTTTAAAACCAACGGGAATATTATTAGTTGACACCCGGGGCCAGCTTTTGTTATGCCAATTTATGCTGTTTTCAAAGTCAACTGAAATTATAACTTTTGAGTGAGTAGAACTTAAGCGACGCTAAGTCTCAATTTTTTACCTTTTTACAAGTAGCAAAATGTACATTAATTTTCCAACCTAGAGTTATTCAAAAACAAGATAAAGCCGCTGGAAGTGTCTTCCAATTATATCTTGTTTAAAATAGACAATTTTCAAATAAACAAAAACGTAAAATACTCCTTAAGGCAACAATATAAATTTTTATATGAAAATATGTTATTATACGAATATTGAAAACAAAACAATTTAATAGTTTTTGTGGTTG
The DNA here is from genome assembly GCA_030248175.1 of Microlaimidae sp. YZB2_3. Lineage (NCBI taxonomy): Eukaryota > Metazoa > Nematoda > Chromadorea > Desmodorida > Microlaimidae > Microlaimidae sp. YZB2_3. The sequence continues at coordinate 45,364 of JASAMX010014090.1, read as the reverse complement.
AAAAAATAGATGAAACTCTCATATCAAGTCAAAACCCCAAACTTTGTAATGAAATTATGTGTAAATATTACGAAGATAGAAAACAAAACATTTTGCTACTAAATTTTTTTTTGTATTAATATTATTATAACAACGAAAGTAGGAAAAAAAACTAACCATGAAAAAATATAATAACAAAATATGTCTAATTGCTATTATTATCTTATTTATTTTAATAAAAAAATTTATTTTTTTCACCAGTGAGAGTGGTTGTTTGCCTCCAATTCTACCAACGTAGGAATAGCATCCATTACCGGACGGGTAAATATATACATAATTTCGGTGTTTTTCTAAACAAAAATAAAATCTATAATCACAAATTTATAAAAACTGCAAAAAAATTTGTTCACTGGCGATTTTTTATACTCTTGTATAATAATGCATTGAATTCCATGGTGGTGGAAGATCACTGTATTGTAAACTTATTGCGCGAGATCACATCACCTTTTTGTGTTGCTCTATATTTCAAAAGCAGAGATTTTTGAAAACTAATGGGCATGCAAAAGTGACGTTTAATAAAAATCAAGCTAATTATTTATCACCAACTAAACATTCTATTTACACAAAGTTATTATGTAATACACCATTTACCTCTTTTACCCCACGATCCGGTCATCTCGTGTTGTATTTATTTGAAAATAAAAAAATATTTATAATGTAACTAAAACAACAAATTAACTTTTTCACCGCATATTTTCGACGGATTCTATCGCCTCGCCTTTTTGGTAACATATTTAGCTTAGTTGTTTTTCTTGTCTTGTGTTACCTTGCTTAGACAACTAGCTAAAAGAACTCCACATTTTTGAATCACAAGGGCGCAGACATGCGAAAATAACCTATTCGCGCCCAACATTTTGATCGTAAATTGACTTTATTGATTCTATTTTTTCCAGCCATTCTAAGGTGAACTTTGCCCCCGAGCTCTTCAACTATGAAATAATAACGTTATGTCAAATCTAACGACTCATCGTCGACATGGCGGAAAGCAAAAATTGCGCGAGCTGTGATAAGCCTTCCAAAGTATTGAATGTATCGTGTATTCAGTGTTACAACTATGAGGACTTTTTCCATTTTCGCTGTCTCGGTTTAGCTGTTTAAACCGATTAACTCAACTAAACAGCTTCCAGAGCTCCCTCCCTGGTCGGCAATTTCGTTTCTACTGCTCCAAGTCATCATGTTCCCAACCCCATATGCCTAGATCTCCCCCGAAACAGTCAAATATCAACGAAACCGCACAATCTGTGCAGGAACTTTCCAATGAACTAGCCCAAAACAGCCTGGCTATTAGACAAATTAGAGCTTCACTAAACAGCGACATTCCACTTCTCATGAACAAGCTAAACGATTCGGCTTCAGCAGTGCAATCCCCCCAAGTCGAGTATGTTTCTCCAAACAACTGGGACTTACGCGGAGGCGACAAAGAAAGGCCTACCGCAAAATAAAGCTCCAGTCTATGGTTGAATTATATCTGGCTGACGCTGAAAATTAGAATTCAGACATGATGGGACCAATTAAAATAGTGCGGTAATGACGTTTTTAAAAAAAAAAAAAAACAAGAATGCAGATTTTTTTTAATTCCACCTTTTTAAAAAATATACAAAAATTAACCAACTTTAGCCCTTAAAAAATTTGCATTTCGGTTACAAATTAAATAATTTGATAAATAATTATTAAAATACAGTTTTTAATCTTTGTTATAATCCACTTTAGTGAAAAATTTTAAATGTTTTTGTCGTTAAATAGTAGATTCAATACTGCAAATATTGCTGTCATCTAGATTTTATTTGCCTATAATATCAGTTAAAAGAAATACTCGCAGAGCTACAAATGAAAACAAAAGTTGTGTTCTCAAACTTTCTGGAAGATAAGCGGAGCAACCGTTGGATTTCTTTAACAACCTTAAGTCGATGTTTTACGATCTCGGTTTGGGCGACATCTGGCCACACGTTTTGGAGGAGCGGAACGTTTGGGTAAGCAGTGCCCCGCCCACTTTAACCGTATGGTAAAACAAGAATGTATAACACAAAAGAATGTCCGACTGTACACTAAATTTTTGACCAAAATTTTGCGAGAAAAGTGGAACTTTTGAATTCGTATGCAACTTTTCTCGCAAAAATCCGCCATTTTCTGCTAGTTTTCCCGCGCTGCAATTTTTAACACAGTGTAAGTTTTCTTGCAGTGGTGACTGCGATTTTTTTTCACTCTATACTCCTTTGTTCGCACTGCGAGTCTGGCTGCGCATCAAAAAAAACACAGACGCTGGTAGTCATTTTCAATGGAGTAAAACACTCCGAAACTTGTTTTATTTAATTTTAAACCGTTTGAAAGTTACTTTATTTTATTAAAACTAAAAAGTTTTAACATCTTAAGGTAAAAAAAAAGACTTTTACTCATTTAAACATAAAATTTTCGCTCCGCTTTGTTTTTATTTTTTTGTTGTGCAACCGGACTCGCAGTGCAGAAATACTCGCAGTGCGAATAAAGCAGCATAGAATGCGAAAGAAGTCGCAGTCCGCACTGCAAGAAAACTACATGTAACACTGTGTTAAAAATCGCAGCACGGAAAAACTTGCAGAAAATGGCGGATTTTTGTGAGAAAAGTTGCACACGAATTCGAAAGTGTGACTTTTGTCGCAAAATTTTCGTCAAAAATTTAGTGTACAGTCGGACATTCTCTTGTGTTATATATACTTGGTAAAACTTACCATGTTAAACCATGACGGGCAAGGCGCGTTGCCCGCTCGACATCTTCTTCGGCGTTGGGACGAGCTGGCAAGCGATTCAGAAATAAATCTCCAATCCTTTAAAATATTGCGCGCCGACGCCATTGGATGAACGGAAAAAATCGGACGAGTTTAAAAAGCTTCGAATGGAAGCATATAAAATGAACCGCAAGATGTCAATGCTAGTTTTTCCGTTAGACAGGAGAAAAGAAAAATCGTAGTTGTAAAATTTGAAATGTCAATGCTAGTTTTTCCGTTAGACAGGAAAAAAGAAAAATCGTAGTTGTAAAATTTGTAAAAATGAGAAAACAGCCAAGTGGCATAGGGAAAAAGAACCTGAACAGTAAAACTCCTAGCGGGAAGGAGCACACTTAGTTCTTTTGAAAAAAAAAGATTTTTTGAATAATTATCTAAATTGCCTTTATATAAATGCTCGCAGTTTAAATAGCGCTGAAAAACAAAACCAATTAAATCACTTATTAAGTTCTAAAAAATTTTCCATTCTAAATTTTACAGAGACTAGGCTAAATAATGAAACCACTGATAGTATGATAAATTTAAATGGATCTTATAACGTCTATCGCAAAGACAGAGTTAATCGACATGGGGGTGAAGTCGCGATTTTAACAAGAAATGAGCTTAAAACTTGTGAAATTCAATCGGCACAAAAATTTAGTAATTTAGAAATACTAGTAGGTGACATTGTCGGTATTCTTGACATTGACGATGACATTCTTTATAGCATTGTTTACAAAAAAGTATTGCATGAGAATTATTTGACACGAAATCAGTCATCCACGCAAACCTGGCTCATTTCAATTTCATTTTACAAAATTCTTTTTTTTCACACTTTAAAAAAGCTCCAAAAACTTTTAACCATTTTTAACTAAAATATTTATATTATCGGCAAAAAATATTACTTCTTGGAAGGAATCGAACACATGTTTGATCGTGAAATTCGTTAATAGCCGATGCGATTGTCAGTTGTTCAGCTTTTGAAAATGAGTCCAGCTCAATTACGTAGGGTACGATTCCGGAAGGCCAGTGACGATCTTTATACGAAATCACGCTGCGTCGAAAGATTTGATGATCACTGTTGTTAAAGGAATCGGACGTATTAAAAGAAAAGTTCGCTTGCCGATCTTCCGGTTCTATTGCAATATCACCGTGAAAAATTGGACTATATGGATCTTTAGCATGTTCGTCCGGTTTCAATTTTCCTTGTTTTTTTAGCTGCTTGGCTTCTTCAAAAATGGAATCTGGTATTGCCATTACTTTTTCCTGGATAAATTAATTATAATTAGAATTATGTATATTTAAAAAACATAGGTTAGAAATGACAAAAATTTAATTACAAAAAATTAAATTGAAATTTATGAGAAAATATACATTCAGCCTGTCTTGTAAAATCAATAGTGACATAAAACAAATAAAATTTGCCGGTTATGATGTTTTTTAAGTATCTGGTATTGTTTTTCTTCAAACTAATTGGAATTAGAATTAAGTATATGTCAAAAATTAGGTTTGAAATAAATATTTACATATTTACTTTATTTTATTAGAAATATTTATTTACAAAAAATTGAATTAAATTTATGGAAAATTAGATTACATCTATAACTTGTCTTATAAAAATTAAAAAATAATGAATTAAAATCAAGCGGTTATGACGTATTGTTTTAAATAGAACTCAAATTTAGTTTTAATTCCTTTTTTCATAAAATAAACAAAAATTAGAAATCTTCAAGAAAACATAAAAATTAATTAATTTTCATGAATTTTTAACAATTTTAAATTTTTAAATCTTTAGTCTTTTTGATTTTTGTAGTAACAAATTAATTTGATATGCAATTTTTAGAGTATACACTGGTTTTCATAAAATTTTACTTAGGATGTATTCGAACTGGGTCCGCTGGTTCCAATATGAAAAAAACCCTGCATTCGGTGCAATTTTTGACCCAGTCAAATATTAATTGTTAAACAGTCCAAAAATTACTAAACAATGTGAAAATAATGATAATGTGAGATAATATGAGAATTTGATAAAGATTCTACGGTACTTTTTTATTTAAATTCATAAAATTAAGTGATAATAGACTAAAACAGAAAAAAACACTTAATCAGCATGAAGAAAACTAACAATTCTTTCAAAAAGAAAACTAACAATTCTTTCTGTTTTTACTTTATATCAATGATCTGCCATATTGCCTTGACTCTAAAACTTTTGTAAAATTGTTTGCTGACGATGCTAAAATCTATACCATTTTTGATCAAAACCAATCCAAAAAATATTTTCAACAAAATGTTAACAACTTTTGTTTATAGGCCCAAGATTGGCAGCTTAACATTGCTATAAATAAATGTAATGTGTTGCACCTTGGCAATAAAAATCCTAAATACCCATATTTTTTAAATAATGTTGAAATTGAAAGCAAAAACCTTATTCGTGATTTAGGCGTTTTAGTCTCTTCTGATTTAAAGTTTTCTAGTCATTGCGCTTCCATTTCCGCCAAAGCACGATCTAGAATTGCTATTCTATTTAGAGCGTTCCGTTCAAAAGATGTCAGTATTCTGCTTCAAGCTTACACAAGTTTTGTTCGTCCTCTCTTAGAATTTGAAACGTTTGTATGGAATCCAAATTATTTAAAAGACATTGATTGTTTGGAAAAAGTTCAACGAACGTTTACCAGACGCCTGTATTTAAAATGTTCTTTGTCGTACGCTGATTATGGCACTAGATTAAATGAACTAAAGTTAGATAAGCTCGAAACCCGCAGAACCAGAAACGGCCTTATATTTTGTTATAATTGTTAAATAATCTAACTGAACTACCCTCAAATAAGTTTTTGAGATTAGCCAATAGCACTAAAACCAGATCGAATGGGTTTAAACTCCTAAGTAGTTTTTGTCGTTTAGATTTATCCAAATACTTTTTTTCAAACCGGGTTATTAAACTATGGAACAGATTACCTTATGATATAGTTTCCTCAAAGTCCCTTGACATCTTTCGGCATAAACTGTCATGTTTTATAAATTTTTTTTGTGTATTTTATTTTATGTTATTATTTCACTTTCTTCGTATTATACTAACTTGTCGTTGGATTTATATTCTTGTTTTTGTTGTCTTAATTTGGCTTTAAAATTTTTATGAATATAAGTTTTCTTGATCTTTATTTTAAAATGTTTGTGATTCTTTTTTTATGTTGTCATATAAGTATGTTACTTTAACGTGACCTTTACAACAATAAATATTCTATTCTATTCTAAAAATGTGCACGTGCTAGTCAAGTATACAAGAAAATTTACTTGCGAAAAAAATATAAAAAAATCATTTTATTTTGAAAAAAAAAACACAGTTGAATTATTGTGCGCACGTACAACCGATCATTTATTTAAGAAAAAGGTTTAATTTTTTAAAAGCTTTTAAGTACTTTGAAATCTAGATTTTAAAATTAATATCTGTTAATTAATTACGAAGTTTATAAAAAAAACTGTGCTAATTTAATTTGTCACTTCTTGCTGGCCCTTGAGTTTAGTATTTATATCTTAAAACTGACATTTTTTTAATATTCAAAAAAAAATTGGGCAGTGTTTGAACCAAAAATTTTACCCGTTAATTGGTTTACCTGTTCTTGGGATTCTGTCACGTGAACGAAACAGAATAGGCTAAACAGCAATGAAGGCAATTTTAAATGCACAACCATAGTTGAGCTATTAACAAATTGGAGACGCTGGTTTTCTCGACATTTTTTATCACTATTCCAACATTTTTTTTCACCAGCGTCTATTGTGCGCCCGGCGCATTAGCACACGCCGCATAATAGTGGCAGCCATTAAGTATTAAAGAGCGGTTTCTTAAATCCATACGCATGTTAGTATCGAAAGAACGTTAGTGATACTGGGTTGCCGTGATACTATGTATACGATTACGATATATAAGAATTGCAAACAATAATCAAAGTTCCGTACCTAACTTTCAATGCCCAGCTATCATGATTTATACCTTCTAATTCAACTTTTATGACTCAGCATGATTTTATTTATTTAATTTATAGTTTTTTAAGGGCGTATCTAAAACGCATATTCAATTATTTTTTCATATATCATTATATTTATAGTTATATATTCAAGTATTTATATTTAAATATGAGTTGCAAGTAAAAGTATTTTTGAAAACGGATAGCGATTTTTACAATCTTAGCGGATAATTAATATTAGGTTGTTTGCCGCCGGGGGCTTCTTAAAATATTTACAACTGCAAAACATTTAAACAAAAACATTTTTTTAAAATATTTTCCAATGTAGTGTAAATGTTTTAAAGTGTGACACAATGTGTCCCTTCCCTGAAAACTGAAAGTGCAAGCGTAAATAAAAGGCGATTATCTTTCCCCTTTCTTGTCCGGTCTTTGGTGTAATGGATAGCGACTTTGGAGGCAACGGGTTTAATTCCTGTTTCGGCCAAATAGTTCAATAAATTTGGATGTCCAAATTTTCAGCCCTGGTTATTTTTGCTACCACTTTGAGTCGTTACAGAAGTAAAAAATAATATATTGCACGCACTTAAACAATCCCTAAATCAGAAAAAGCAAAAAAGAAGAAGAATACAGTCCGCTAAAATATAAATTCACACAAAACTACAGCTCGTCATTTTGTGGACTAATAAATATGATTTTAGCGGCTCACCTTCAAAAGAGTCCCGGCACAAAAGAGTCCTGAAAAAAATCGCAGCTGGCACAAAAGAGTCCTGGCACAAAAGAGTCCCGACAAAAAAAGAGTCCTGGCATAAAATCAATTTTTCACAGCTCTCATACAATTTTCACACCTCAGCTGTCCTCCAGTTTATGACGTATTTCAATACGTCGTTACTCTGACACAATGAGTCAAAAGCGTCGTAAATTACTCGTAACTGTGACTCTTTTTATATCTTAAGACACAAATAATTCAAACAAAATGAGTCAGAATCACGTTGATTTTATACTGATTGTGACTTTTTGTCAAAGTAACGATGAACTGTTAATTTAAAAGATTTTTAGCTAAAAAATTTTTAAATTCATGTTCATCTCCTTCTTCTTCTTTTTATTATCATTATTCTAACGCTCATTTCTTAAAATCGATATTCCTCCTTCGTTACTGATTGATCGAAAATAAACATGGGTTCATTGGAACGAAGAAAAAAATTACGCAACTTTCTTAAGAAGCACTTTTTTCATTGAGGTCTTTGCTATCGATTTATTGATCAAAATAAAAACTTTGAAAAATAGAAAAATAAAAACTCCCAACCGCACATGACTCGTTTGCCGAATTAGCTTTGTAGTAATGATGTTCCTACTCTCAAATATTATGATCTGGAGCTCCGGAAATTTAAAGCGCAGGGAGTCTCAGAGCTCTGCTTCGTAAATGAGCGATTTAAAGCTTAGACTAAAATATGTTTAAAATTATTTTATCTGGGTTCTTACATTTTATAGTTGCTAATAAGTTTTGAAAAAAATTCGGTTTATAAAAAAATTTTTTTCCCAAAATAATCTTTGGTATGAATCTTTAATTATACAAAATCAGTACCAAAATAAAAACGGAGTTCCGAAAGACTGCAAAGTCAAACACCGGGAAACTCCAGAGCTTCTCGCTTTGAATAGTGGAAGCTACAGTGCATAATAATTGATTGTAGATTAGTAAATTTAAACATGATAATTGCTTTATTTTATACAAAATACATTTATATGGCTTACTGCAAGATATTTGCTATATTTGATGAAAAATTTAATAACAAACATTTTTAAATAAAAAAACCCAGTTTAATATTGAAGATCAAATTATAAAGAACTTTATGTCCCTCTAAATTATCCGGCTTGTGATTAGTCATTTTTCACCGGTGAAACCTATATTTTAAAAATTCTCTGTGTTTTCAGCTTTCCAGCTTTCTAAAATAATTTTATATTTATTATTCGTTAAAACTTCTAAAAGGTTTGGCAATTCAAAAATAAAAAAAACCCACGAAATTCTTATTTGTTACCAGAATATTGTAATACTGTGTGAAAATTACACTTAGTTGTCCGTTGACTGCGATAAGTTGCATGTCGGCCACGTAAAGGAGCGGTTTATTTCAGGTGATATAAAAGTTTGATTCGTGAAAGTGCTCTTCTTTAATATAAAATACTTTATTTTAACATTTTTGAAATCAGCAAAAACAAAAATTATAGTGAGTAACAGCTATACTTGATTGGTTTTTGTATATTTAATAAAAACTCAAGATTTAAAAATTTATGCGAACAAAAACGTCATAACTTTGCAATTTTAATTAGTTTAAACATATTTTTACAAAGTCAATTAAATGGAATTTTTTTCATATAAATCCAAAATTATAAAAGCTCAATATTTTATTCATAATTAAAAATAATTCAATTTTTTTTATAAGAGCAGTGCATTTATATACCTAAATGAAAAATGAAACAAGTAAAACAAAACTAAAATTCTACAAATTTTACAATTGTAAACCATTTAACATTTTAAACTATAATACAGTTTCAATTATTCGCAACCAAAAAAAGCAAATTATTGTATTTACTGCGATAACACATGTACAAATGGGTGGTACAATAACTTTAAGGTAGAACTTTACAGTTTTTTTTGACGACAGATTTTTTCGAATACATCTTACTATACGTAGTTTGACCTGCTGATTCAATTTTTGACATTCATTTTTCTGTATAAAAACGTTATCGTCCACAATCATCAAATAACATCAATAAAATACATGTTAAAAATACAAAACATTAATAAAGTTTATTACCAAAAATATTCTATTTTTTTTATTTTCTATTTAGCGTATCTTAAATAATAAAACATTTTTTTAAATTAAAAAGCTAAAACGGCATTAAAAATATGGTCGAACCCATGGATCCGAGGATCTGAGCGCGACGTACTAACCACTGGGCTACTGGGTCCGCGGGGATTTTCAATTAAAAGCACCTTTTAAAGGAATAGTTCAAAATGTAGTTTCTCGGCGTCAATTAAAAAAAATTAAACGAAAATTTAAAAAAATTGATTCGTTATTTTTAAACGAAAGTTTGGAAATAGTTAGATATAGACTTTTACCATTTTTTTTATTATAAACGATTAAAAAAGGACTTCAGGATTTTTTTTACTATATATTTTTGTAAAAAAAGTCTTTTTTGCAATTTAAAAAAAATCCTGAGATCATTTTGAATCCAAACCACCTCTGAAAATTACCCCCTACATTACCCTAATTTATTATAAAATTTAGCCCAAAAATAAAGAATCAATTTTTTTTAAAAGGCCTTATTGTGGTTTTCAGAGGTAGAATCCATGGACATCTGTTGTGAACTGGACAAACTTTTCGGTGATGTTTTTATAACCACTGGATAGCACATATTTTTAACTTTTTATAGCACCCCACTTTTATAGGCCAAAAATTAATATTTATAATTATATGCGACTTGTAGTCCAAGTGGTCAAAACTGTGAAGTTCTACCTTAAAATCTTGATAAATTTTAAAATTTATGTTTACATTTTTTTATTAGGATTATCAACTCTCAGAATTTAAAAACGATAGATACTGCTTACTTTATAATATAAAACCAAAATTTATAGGCACATTAAAAAGCCCAACGACCTCCGGAATTTTGTAAAATAATTTTTTTATATTTTTTCGCCGTTTGTCAACTATCAAATAAAAATTATACAATAGCCAAAACAAAAGTCAACATATCTAATTCCCACACAAAAATCTGGTTGGAAACATAATTTTTAATATTTTTTTTTAAGCTTTGTGAAATTTGTGCTGAGTACGGGTGTCATTAGTACTAAAGCTAAGGCTAAAGTGCTTTAGTACTAAAGGGTTTTTTCGGCTTAGTACTAAAGCTAAGGCGCGGCTAAACTGAAATTAGCAGGCAAAAGCTCGGCAAAAGGTATGGGCCCGGCAAAACGTTAGCTTTTGCCAGCAAAATGACAAATTACCAAAAAATAGTAAGTGTTTCCACCAATCAAAAATATGACTATTTAATGAGATTTCTATCAATGAAAGGGGGAAAAAAGGTGGGGCCAACTCCTCCCTTTAATCTCAAAGTTTTGGACTCCCTCCTAAATAAAAATCGAGTTCTTTCCAGAAAATTTTAATTTTTTTTAACCTGACTCCCTAGCAGAGTTTTAAATCGGACGCTTCTGAACTATTTTTGTTTTGAAAACCAGACACACCCTTATTTTCTTCCAGAATTCAAAGTTTTCCATCCACGGTCTAGCCCCCTAAAAAGCCAGCGAGTACGGAAGGGCCCCATAGAAGCTCCCTTCCAGAATTTAAGATGCAATTTACCCCGGGTAACCAAACACCCAAACCCTCCCGCCCCTTAGCTGCCAAAACTATGCTCACCTGAAGTTGAATATACTATATTTTATTAGTTTAAATGTAACATAAGTGAGTTATTTGAGCAATAATGCTAATTAAAACGATTAAAGCGACTTTTGATTCAAATTTGCTGTAAGTATGGGTTTTTTTGTATTTCTTATTTTTGTTTAAGCATTAGAAAAAACTGAATTTTTTTGCTTTATTGAAATTTTTTTTTAGTTTATGAGTGATCAATGTTAAAATAATCACATTTTTACTAATTCATAATGGAATTTTGTCAAGTTTATTATACAGTAGTAAGCGTTTTTTTAATAAAAAATGTTGGTTAAAGGTTCAGTACCGAGTCAAACTTTTTGTCTTCGATTTTGATGGTTTTTATGAAAACGTTACCCTGCATCCAATAGGCCACAAAAATTTTTTCGCTAAAATATCTTTGTGGGTTCAGGAGATATGACTCCCCCCTGAAATCGTGGTTTTTGAAATTCTGTACTTGAAAGATTTCTCAATGAGTATAAAATTTAAAGTTATAGAAGTTTTACTAAAAAGCGACTACTTTATACTTTAATTTGATACCTTTATTGTTAAAATGAGTATAGGATTTGTCGAGATATTGCGATTTCCGTAAACAAAAACCCTCGATTTTTTGTTAAAAACACCAAACGACGGCAGTGATTTGATCAATTTTGCCCAACTTATTGCCTAGACTTCGTATTTTTAGCGAAAAAATATATTGCTCCAATCTTAACAATCAAGTAGGGATGCATTGAGCACCAGATTTTAATTGTGAGCTGAGCATTACTTAGTACTCACAATTAAATTAATTGTGAGCTTGAGCCTGAGTACTCACAATTAAATATATGTGAGTACCAATTGGTATTGAGCATTTGTGAGCCTGGCCAATTTTCAAAATATACTTACGTATAGCATAGATTTTAGGACGATCGTATGTTGTAAGCACAGAAGGGAATGACTGTAGTCCGCAGAATTGGGGGCTATGGGTGGATAGAGCCCTCAAATGAGGTCAAAGGGCAGAACAGGCAACGGGTCCTTTCAGGACGACTTGAAAGGGGCTGAATACCTCTGCCCACCCCCCAGGAGAAAATTTTAAATTTAAAACTGTAAAACACCAAGACAACCCAGAACACATACCGCAAAACATTTGATTTAACTAGCATATGAATTTCAGATAAAATTAGAGTTTTTAATTAAAAAATAAATGTAAAGCCTCATGGCGTGTAAAAATGACAGTGGATATAAACAATCATATTTCAACTACAAATGTTTTATTGAATAAGTCAAACTACAACATGATGTTTTTCTTGATTTTATGGATTTATCAAGTTTTATTGCAATTTTTTAGCGAAAAAAGCTATACTTATTTAAAAAACAAAAATCTCTTAATACTAACACTAAAAGTCATATACTTTTTGTATAATTAAATTTAAATATAAAATGTAATATTGAAGACTGACATTTTTAATATTTATTATCAATTTAGTTTAGTTAAATTAAATTTAGGATAAATGTTTATGTTTAAAGAAATTTAAACTAATTTTTGTATATAAAAATATGCTTTAAAATAGAAAAATGACCATTTTTATGTAAGAAAAAAATTTGAATAGAAATAGAATAAATAATTAGAATAAATACTTGTATGTTCTAATGATATTTATATAATTAGCATTTTTACATATTTTTAATAGCATTTTAACATGTCACATGAAACAGAATTGTTGTGATTATGAATTTTTATTATCTAAACTTCCCAGGGTGAAATTACGTATATTATAAAAACTTTTTTTAGCTTTTTGCACAAAAAATGATATTGAATATAAAATAAACAAGGAGCATTGTCACATATCAAATTCCTATAACGCCTTGAATAAACTACTCTTAATACAAAACCTTTGATCTACCTCGACCAATTCGACAACATTTAAAAATTTCAATTTAATCGGTTCCGTAACAAAAAAGTTATATGATCCTGCGTTATAGGTATATTTATATCGTGACAGTATGTTCACTTAAGTAATTATATATCGCGAACGAAGTCACCGATTTTTGTAGAAAGTGTGTAAAAACTAAAAAGAAAATATTTTCACACATCGATGTAATTCTTTTATGGAATGGACCCTTTTGATTAATTGTAAAAATATTACCTTTTTGTGCTCCGAAATCTTGTAACAATTTTTCGTCGAAATATTTAACAAAGCCAAAAATAAAGCTTTTTATAAGGCGTTTTTTTTACTAAGCAAATTTTAGTGAAAAAATATATAAAAAACCAACGTATTTTTATGTTCATTTTGAAACCTTGATTGAAAATTTTTATAAAGTCTTTGTCAAGATATTAGAGTTTTAGTGAAAAAAACCTGCGACTTTTACCTTAAAACGGTCGGCAAATTTTTGGCATAAGAAAAAATGCTGAATTTATGTCTCTTATAAAAATTTTTATTGAAATGAAAAAGTGTCGATTTTAAAATTTTAAAATGTTTTTTTCGATACAGTTTTCAACAAAAAAAAAACACAAAAAATATGATTATATTAAATACCTGTACTGTTTATTGAACGGTTTTTCGCTTTCCATGTTTCACAAACAATGGGGTAACAATCTCAGGGTTTTTTTGAAGATAACACTAATATTTAGGGAAATCATTTGATAAAATCAAAATAAATCAGGATGTAAAAATAAAGTTAACAACATGACGCCTGTTTTTTATGTTTTCATAACAAAACTTTTTGCAGTGAAGAAGGCATTGTTCCAGGATAAAATGATTTAAAAAATCCCTATTTTGGCCTTTTTTAAATGGTCTAAAGTTAAAAAACTGTTACAAGGTTTGGAACGCAGAATCAAGTTTGGTCAAAAAATAGTCGAAATCGAAGAGAAAAACTTTTTACTGCATTTTTAAGTGTTTATTCTAACACACATTCTTTTTATAGAAAATTTAGTTTTTTTTTTAAATCAAAGTGCAAAACCAAAAGATAAAACCATGGGTGAAAATTATGCAATTATGCAATTTATCAAAAAATCTTTAAGTCCTGTATAAAGAGTGGCGTCCATATAAGCCATTGAATAAATTTCCTTTTGAATAGTTTTAAAAATGACACATTTCTTTGACCTATTTTTCATTAATTCGCGTGAATTAAAACAGATATTTATTTACGTGAATTTAGGTAAATTGAATTGTTCCATTATTAAATTAAAACAGACTTTATTATAACTGGCGTGAATTAACAGAAGAATATGACTTTAAAATAAAAATGTCATTTAAATCGACTGAAATAATGTTGTTATAATCGCATATTATAATAAGGCTTCTTATTCAGGATTTAAACATCTTTTGGTAAAGTATAATATATTTTTTAATTTTTTTGGTCAAGCTCACAATTAAGCTAATTAGCCTGGGCTAATTGTGAGCTTGAGCTTGAGCCTGAGATTTATTGTGAGCTTGAGCTTGAGCTTAGTACTCACAATTAAATATATGTGAGTACCAATTGGTATTGAGCATTTGTGAGCAGCTTAATGCATCCCTACAATCAAGGTATCAAATTAAGGTAAAATAGCCGCTTTTTTCAGTAAAACTTCTAAAACTTAAAATTTTATACTCATTAAGAAATTTTTCAAGTACAGAATTTCAAAAAACGCGATTTTGGGAGGCCATATCACCTGAACCGATAAAAAAAATTTGTGGGCTATTGGGGGCCGGGATAAGATTTTTACAAAAAATAATCATATTCGAAGACAAAATTTGAAAAAAATTTGACTTGATACCGCACCTTTAAATGTTTTGTTGCTTTAGATATTCATTTTAGAAAACATATTCTTGATAGTTAACCATTTTTGATGGCTATTTAGATTTAAAGCTAAAACTGCAATACAGTTAGAAAAACAACTTTAAAATGTAAAATTAACCCTAAAAATAATATTTTTAAAATATAAAATTAAAACCTGATGCAATAAACATTAAAAACGCTTTTAATGTTAAGTTTTTACTGTTAACTTAGCAGTGCAATGCTATGAATTAACTTAAAAAGGGTATAATTTTTAAAATTTAGGAAAAGGTCCATATTTTTCAGTTTGGCAAAAGCTAAGGCTAAAGTGCTTTAGTACTAAGCCTTTTTTTGGCTTAGTACTAAAGCTAAGGCTAAACGATTTTTTAACCTTTAGTACTAAAGCTAAGGCGCGGCTAAAATGAAATTTCCCGGCAATGCACACCCGTAGTTTTCTTTTGCGTTTTATTCTAGCAAAAGACGAAACAAAGTTTCGAAAAAAAGCCTTATATTAAATGGAATAGTATAAAGCTACATAAGTCTAAAAACTAAATGCCAGAAAAGACTGAAACAAGTCTCTTTAAAACCTGTAAATTAATAACAGATTTTGTGAAATTTTTAGAAAAACAAAACCGAATAAAAACAATACGTGTAAAAGCTTTAGTTTGCGTTTTTTAACTAATAATAAAATTTAATTCATATAAATTTCTCTCAAAGTGAATTAAATTTTACATGAGTTAACCAGCTGTAAATACCATAGTATTAGTTGAGTTACACGTCGTCAAAACGATACAAAAAAAGTATAACGCAAGCGTCACAGTAACCATGAAAAATTTCTGTCAAAATAAGTTATCGCATTGCGCATTAAATTTTGTAATTTATCATTATTTTCGTATAAAGCAAAACATACCGCCATATTAACAGCTTTTTAAAATCAAATATCAAGTTCTAAGTCCGAAAAACATTGAAAAATTCAGATTTAATATAAGGCGACTTTTAATTTAACAAATACATTGACAGCTAATTTGTTTTATGTAATAAATAGAAACATTAAAGAAAAAGTCGCCTTATATTAAATCTGAATTTTTCAATGTTTTTCGGACTTAGAACTTGATATTTGATTTTAAAAAGCTGTTAATATGGCGGTATGTTTTGCTTTATACGAAAATAATGATAAATTACAAAATTTAATGCGCAATGCGATAACTTATTTTGACAGAAATTTTTCATGGTTACTGTGACGCTTGCGTTATACTTTTTTTGTATCGTTTTGACGACGTGTAACTCAACTAATACTATGGTATTTACAGCTGGTTAACTCATGTAAAATTTAATTCACTTTGAGAGAAATTTATATGAATTAAATTTTATTATTAGTTAAAAAACGCAAACTAAAGCTTTTACACGTATTGTTTTTATTCGGTTTTGTTTTTCTAAAAATTTCACAAAATCTGTTATTAATTTACAGGTTTTAAAGAGACTTGTTTCAGTCTTTTCTGGCATTTAGTTTTTAGACTTATGTAGCTTTATACTATTCCATTTAATATAAGGCTTTTTTTTTCGAAACTTTGTTTCGTCTTTTGCTAGAATTTCCGCCTTTTAATGCATTGAATTCAATGTCATTTATTAAAGATATAAAACATTAAAAAATTTACTCATTTTAAAAAAACGTCATGGTCTTCTCATGATATGAATACAATTATTTTCATATCCAAAACTTCAATGTAATTTTAAGCAGTATACTATACAAAAATTAAGTCTGGGTAACTCCGTAAAATTGTATGGAACCTGAAAGAACCATATAAAATAGTGTGTTTTTTTTCTGTTTAAATTTTTTTAGTTAGACCTGATTTAATCACTTTTTTGGAAATTAGCTTTATTTGGAGTTTTGTTTTGTGCTTGATTTTTCTAGATTGATGGTTTATTTTTAAACAACAAAACCACACCATTGTAAATGGTTTTTCCAGGTTCCATACAATTTTACGAGGTTACCCAGACTAGTCTTTTCTCGCATTAAATTTTTGAAGTGATTGTAGCTTCATAGTAATCCATATAAAAAAGAGTTTTTTCTGTTTCGATTTTGATAAATTTCCGTCTATTGAAACATTGTACCCCGCAGCGCTCACACGTCACCCAAGATTTATTTCATTTTATTTTTTTAAAATATTTTTATTGTTGCCATATGGCTGCTAATTAGTGGTAAGAATATTTTTTCGCTCTTTCCGTTGAAAATTAATAATTTTTATAAAAAGGTAAGGAATCATAATTTAAACCAAAAAAATAACCACAAGAGAATGTGTATTACTGAATGAAGTTACTTAATATGTAATTCAGTAAGGAAAAAAGTGTCACACAAGTACCCCAGTACCTAATGCGTAACTTAGAAAAAAACTGGTCGTTTTTCACATGAACAGAGGTTTAACTACGGGCAATAGAGCATATTCGAGAATGAAATTCAGGTGCGGGGGCAATTTAGCATCTACGTGCAAAAAATCAGCTCCAAATATTCACCACAGTAAAAAATTTTTGGGGGACCCCAAAAAAAAAAAAAAAAACAAAAAAAAGTTAAGCAAATTAAGCTTTTTAGTATGAAATTCAGGTATGTTTAGCAAAAGTTTTTAGGTTTTTAATATCAGAAAAATATGGGTAATATTTTAGTTATGTAAAATGTTTAGATTTTTAATTGGCTAAAAAACTATTAAAGGTTTTGTTGATTTCGATGACGCCATCAACAACGGTTAACCGCGCAGTGACTTAACCCATTTAATATAAGGGAAAGAGCGCTCCGCGCTCTTCCCTGATTAAATACCATATTTTACCAATTGTTTATCAGATTACCCAATTTGGAACAAAAATGCATTTTAAAGGATTCAAGTGGACTAGTGTCTAGGTATGGACTATAGTGTCCGAGATGGGTGTATGCAAGGAATAAAGTAAATCTAAATATTAAATTTACAATTTCTTGCAAAATAAAAATACTTAATACTTAATCAGTGAACCAACTGCACAATCCACTTGTAGTTTCACTTGTCGCATGGAATCACAATTAAAAAGATCATGCCAAGAGCAACACGTGAAGTTCCTTTTTTTTAAGTTAGAAACAACTTATATTTTTGCTCTTAATTAAGTAATTTGAGGAATTAAACAAATTGATAAGTAAATAAAATAGTAATAAAAGGCAATTGAGTAATTGATAAATATGTCTTGAAATCATATATTTAAAATATTAAACCGTTTTTGCTAAAAAACTTAAATTATTTTGTAGCGTTTAATATTCTAAACAATAATTCTTGCAATATATGGTGGTCAGCTAAATTTAATTTGCCCATAAAATCTAGTGAAACATAATTTTCTAAAAATTTTTCGTAATAGCTTTGCATAAAAGTTTGACATTTTGAGTTTTTATACTTTTGGTTTTGGTGTCAAATTTTTGATGTTTTAGTTTAATTTAAAACCAAAAACTTTCACGAATTAATATTCTATTGTCCAGAAAGAACTACTCCTTCAGCACACAATAGGACTGAAATTTTGAATATGTTGTAGCCTATTTATCTTGGTGCCGCAAGAAGCCCAAATATCATAATGTCAATAAATAAGTTTTGTATTAAACGAGTATTCCATTCTAAGCAACAAAGCAATTAATTCGTGTGTTTCTTTAAACGTCGGGATATAAAATGGTGTAAATAGTTATGTGTTGATAAAAAAATTCTTGTATTTTTTGCTTAAAATTTTTTTCAACGGTGCTTGCAAAATAATAATCTACCTAAATTTTATCGAAAGTTTTATCTTCCGAGAGTCCAAATTTGTATTAAATTAAGACGACTGTGACTAGATGTATACTGCTGTAAATAATAGAGCATTTGGTTTTTAATATAAAACCGTATTTTGCTTAAACTTTTAAGTTTCCTTGTTATTTAAACGGTCGTTTAATACTCTAAGTCAGCCAGTTTTAAAGCACCTATAGGAAACTTATTTAAGAAATGGAATTATTATTACACACTATGATTTAAACTAAACTATCGCAAATACAATGCAATTATATAAATAAGATACAAGTTTTGAGCACAATTATTTTTAAGCTTATGATTTGCATTTACACTCTTATAACATAAAATGTAGAAAAACAAAGTTCGAGATTATAACGCGGTGACAGGCCAGGATAAATAAGGTTTTCTTAATTGGAGTTGTTTTTTTTGCTTTAAAAAGGGATATAAATTGTGTCTCACCAATATTTATTCTTAATTTTTATGCATTTTTGGTTTTACCAAATGAACAAAAAATTAACCAATTATTTTTAAAAATAATCAACTTGACGCCAATTTTTTAAGGCTAAAATTCGTTAATTTCAGCATAGTATTGTTAAACTACGTATTTTTTTAAATGCTTTCTAATTCTTTTTTAAAAAAACATGTCACAATATTAAATTTGTCCCAAATACAATTTTAAGACATATAATTCACCCACAAGCTTATTTTACCTTATGGTTTGGTTATTTTAAATATTTTTTTAAAACAATATTTTTAAAAATAACGTGAAATGTGTTAAATAGGTTTTGAACAAAATAAGTTTAGAAAACATTTGAGATATATAATATAAATATACCATTTAATTATCTCTAAATGTAGTACAATCAGCCCCGAAACTTGCACCTCCAGAGCTCCGTTCTGGTCTGGAAGTCCAGCTTTGTCCTTTTGTGAGGAAAAACTCTCGGGGGGAATTTGACAACGTTGTATAATAACAATTAACACAAATAAAAAAAATTGCATTTTTTATTATCACTCACTAGTCAAATTTTTCTTTCCAAATTTGTTTGTTTTATAATTTGTTTGGTGAAGTACCTTTTTTCACTTTATGGAGTACAAGTATTTTTTAAGTTATTTAAATAATGCTGTAATTCAACGAATCCACTTAGTTATAATTCTTCATAACGAAAAGCAATAAATTTATTTTTCCCGTAATTTAATTAAAATAAAAGTTCATACGTGTAAAACATGTTTTTTTCATATTTATTTATCCTATTAAACATAACAACATAATTGTAACCGGTTTACTTTAATATTTAGAGTAAAATCATTGTTTATCTAATTATTTCTGTTGTTTCTATCTTTTCCGCTGCGTGCCGCACAAGTCATAGCTCAAGTAACACGTTTAGTGCGGCGATCAAGTGCTCGGCGTTCTATTGCTCGGCGTTCAAGTGCTCGGCGGTCAAGTGCTGGCGGTCAAGTGCTCGGCGATCAAGTGCTGGCGTTCAAATTTCCTAGAATCGTTAACTACTTGTATTAACTACTTTATTTTTGGAAAGTAGGTAGTTAAGTAGGTAGTTAACTACTTTTAAAAAAGAAAGTAGGTAGTTAAGTAGTTAGCAAAAATTATGGTAGTTAAGTAGTTAAGTAGTTAACTACTTAAGTAGTTATCACAACACGAAAAAGAGCAGCAGTATCAATAATTAGAAAGCTTCAAGTTTTTAAAAAGTTATTTTAATTTAAGGTGGAACGATACAGTTAGGATACCCTGTCAGTTTTTGTGTATAACTCTTGTCATAGATGACGGACAGAAACAAACAATATAATGAGAGAAAGGGAATTTTCTACCGGTCAGTTCAGTATTTTTAAAATTTTTGGTGGACCATTCCACCATGCCCCTCCAGGGGGGTCGAATCGAAACACAAAGGTCGGATTTGTAATCATAATCCCTGAAAACCCCCGAGTATGTGTTTTGGGGAAAAACGAATGTATCGTTCCATCTTAAAAATTTAAATGGTTATTTTTTGTTTAAAAAATCTCTTAATATAGAAAATTTAAAGCAAAAATATTTAGAAAAAAAAAACAATTAAAAATAAAACTTAAAATTAAATTAGAGTAATTATGTAAAAGTAGAGTAACTATGTATGGAAATTTATAATTATAGTGTATATTAAATTTGCACAAATTTATAATGGGTTTTTAAAATCGACCTTACCTTAGGTTGCAATTTTGTTTTTTTTTGTTATTTCCTTTTCAATATTATTACTAGCCTTGAAAAATGCTGTAAGAATTGAGCAGGGAAAAGGGGCGATTTTTTCAGTTACTGCTAGTTTTCATAAAAAAATTTTTTTAAGTTTTTAATAAAAACTATCAATTAATAACTTATTAAAACTCATAAAAAACTATAACCAATAAAAACTAAAAAATTTATTTCCAGTTTATTTGACTGGACTCACCTTTTATGTAATTTTTGTCAATTGTATATAAATGGAGTTCATTTATATTATAGTACAATTTTTCACGTTTTATGCTTTACCTTTTGGTTTTTTAGATTTATATGATTGATAATGGTAATCATGTTTTACCGAAAGCTCTCGAGATGATAAAAGTTTTAACGTTTGTCTTAATCTTTGCAATTAGACTACGGTTCCCAAGGACCAAAAGCTTTTAATTATTTAGTCCGAAAATTTTGTAAAAATAAAAACAAATATAAAATAACGGTTGTAATGTAAAAAAGTAAACTAATGACAATAGACATCAACTGCAAGTTCTATTATCCTATCATCAAGTCCTATCATCGTAAAGTCCATTTATATACAATTGACAAAAAATTACATAAAAGGTGAGTCCAGTCAAATAAACTGGAATGTAATTTTTTAGTTTTTAATTGGTTATAGTTTTTTATTAGTTTTAAAAGTTATTAATTGATAGTTTTTATTAAAAACTTAAAAAAATTTTTTTATCTCTAGGCTTTTTATTTTGTTTGTATCTAAATTTAGAATCAAACATTTTTTATAAAGTTATCTTAATAACTCGTTTTAAATATCATGTAAAACTTATTTAATATATTAAAAACTTTCTTTTCTTGTCCATTTATTTTTGTATTTTATTAATGTTTATAAAATATATGGAACTATACCCTTCCTATAGAAACTATTTTTTGGTGTTTTGTTTCCATAATCCAGGGGGGTTAGCTTTTTGCATTTTTTCAATCATTACTAAATTTTTGCATCCATATTTTATGTTTTTTTCAATAGTAACATTTTAAACTTAACTTAACTTAACTTAACTTTTTTTTATAAACAAACGACAACTAAACAAAAACTAAACCGAAATGCCACCTGGTAGTGTTGAATGTTTAATTAAATGTTTAATTTGAATGTTTAATTGAATGTTTAATTTAATGTTTAATTTTCTAAAAATTCAAACATAAAAAATAAAAGTAGGATCATAACCGAGCACCAAAAATATTATATAAGTAGGATTTTACTCGAGATAAGAGATGGTCCGATGATCTAGTGGCTTGAGGCGGTCAGCCTCAGACTGCAAGGTCGGGAGTTTGAGTTCAATTACGTGTCTTTTTGATTTTTTGTACCGGGACGTATAATTTATTAGTTTTTTTTGTGGCAGATAGAATTTAGCTGGATAATACTTACTTGGTGTTTTTTTTAGAAAAATTATTTTCTGGAAGATTATTTACGTATAAAATCCACAACAATAGTGCAAAATATTATTTCTTGGAAGATTTTTAATTAAAAATAAACCATATTATTATATCAAAAGAAATTAAACAATAGACTCCAAAGAAGCTTTTTACACTACAGCACTTTGATTTTAATTTTTTTGGTTCTATAACAAAATATCTACATCAAAAATCCAGTATCTACATCAATCACTAGCAGATCTATTTTCTTTCTTATTTTATTAATACCAATCAATAATTCATTGATTTTTTTAAAAACATCTAAAAAGATCGGAATTTTTTAATAAATTTAATTTTAATAAGTTTAAATGAAAGTTTAAATTCCCGGTACAAAAAATGAAAAAGAGACTTCATGGAGATTCAAACTCTCGACCCCGCAGTCTTAAGCCAAACACCTTAAACAACAAGACTATCGGACCATCTGCTGACTATCAAGTAAAATCCTACTTAGTAACCATATCAACTAACCAAGTCCTTATAACATTGAAAACACAGTGCTATTTTTTTAATTGTTTTAAAATTTATATTTGAATATTTCTTCTAAAGCTAAAACAATAATAAGAATTATAATTTTTAAAACAATAATAACATATGTGGCAGTTTGTTGCTAATTAATAAAGGTATTTTGTACAGTTTTAAGGGTACTGAGACGTACAAAAAACTGGTCATATTACAAATTGTCACAAAAGTACACCACCATTAAATTGAAAAAATCTAAACACTAAACAGCATAATTTGTTTGTACTATTTTTTTTTAAAAATTGATATCTTGATTAATAAGAATTTTCATTTAAATTAAATTGCAATAAAACTGTCACTAGTAAAAGTACCATAGCCGCTTTTACTTGATTTTTTGTTTATATATAACACAAAATTTGACTAAATCAGTGTTCACAAAATTTAGTTAATGATTTAGCAGAAACGGTTTCGGAGATTAAAAAGTTCCATTAAGGCACAACTCTGACACTAAAAAAATGTTTTCTAATATCTAATCTATGCACTTCTACACAGCAATACCAATTTATTGGGCAAATCCTTTATAAAAATCAGGAACAAAAGGGATCCAAGAATACTGCCCTGGGGTACAAACACCACTTGACACCTTGGTATAATCAGAATATACATTATCAATCCCAACTGATTGTGAACAATTGGAGAAAAAAGCTTGAATTCATTTTTAAAGTTCAAAACCAATGCCGTAACCTTTAAGTTTAATAATTAGATTGGGGTGAGATACCGAATCAAAGGCTTTAGCATCATCCATATAAAGTAAATAAACATTTTTTTTTGTATCGCGGAGCTTTAGTTCAATCGTTCAAAATGCACAATAATTGCAATTTGGTTGAAAATTTAGCAAAAAAACCAAACTACTCGTTTGAAATTAAATTATTAGCATGCAGGTATTTTATAATAGCATCATTAACAATGCTTTGCATAATACAACAAGGTACACAAGTCAGTAAGATTGACCGATAGCTTTTCGGCCAGGTTTACGATATCTTTTTTTAAAGTAGGAGTAAATCAAATCAAATCAAATGTGTTTATTCCAGAAATTTTAACAACATAACTGCAAAAAATACAGCGAACCAATCACGTTTGCTTATAATTACAAAGCAATTCCATTTTGAAAGAGTTCCATTTTGAAACATATCTATTGGAGGAGAAAAATTTTTTAACATCTATTCTACTTTTGGGTATCCTCAATTTATAACAATGCTCTTTTGTATAAATAGGATTTAAAGTAAAAAATCAGTAATGTTTGCGCTACTGTAATCGTTTATTATCCTGTAGCATTTGTAAGGTCAAAATTATTTTGACGATCTTGTAGTTTTTGTAATCCTAAGAATTTTAATCTCTCTTTATAAGACACCATCTTGAGATTAAATATGTTAAATAGTTGCCGCA
This sequence comes from Microlaimidae sp. YZB2_3, assembly GCA_030248175.1. Classification (NCBI taxonomy): domain Eukaryota; kingdom Metazoa; phylum Nematoda; class Chromadorea; order Desmodorida; family Microlaimidae; species Microlaimidae sp. YZB2_3. Next base: position 21,124 of record JASAMX010014090.1, on the reverse strand, counting down.
TAAAAGACCTCTTAATGATAGTAATGTCCTTATACTAATTATTTTTTTTTATTATAGGAGAAATACCACAACCAGATGGCAATACTAAGCAACACCAGACAAAGAAATAAAAAAAAACAACAAAAACAACAAAATGGACAAGCCAAAACTACTTTGCTACATTTCAATTCCAGCAAGAACCACCATCAACATCAAAATATTACCTACCATAAATAAACCTTTAAACCTTTAAATAATCTTTAAATACCCTTTAAATAACCTTTAAATAACCTTAAATAACCCTTTAAATAACCTTTAAATAATCTTAAATAACCTTAAATAACCGTTAAATACTCTTTACCTTTTGCTTATAGTCTTTTTATGATACCTCATTAAATATCCTTTATTTTTATTGTTCTCTCAGTATTATTAAATATAACCTCACATCTAATCCCTAAAATCCTCTGATAGAGGTGGGGTCTTTGACTAACATTCTACATCAACAACAGTGCTGATATAGGGTGGTAGGCGGTAATATGGAATATCCATCGCCGGCCCGCTTCAGCTTTAAAAAAAAAAGCAAATACATACAATTCCATACAACACTAACATATTCTAACTGCGGTCTTAAATATGTAATAAATACATAATACATACAATATATAAGTAATACATACATAGCCTTGCAATAAATTTTTAAATAAATTTGAAGTTAAGGTTCTAAAAAAAGAAAATGAATTTAAACCTCTTTTGAAATAGTTTTGCACTGGTTTAAAAATTCTAAACTTTCTGATATATAGACTCCTTGGTCTTTTACTTATGTGCTTTCTAAAAGTGCTTCTTTGTCTACAGTGTATTCAGATTTTAATGTTTCATTTTAATTTCCAATATGCAAAACTTCACGTTTGGTTTTGGCCAACTGCAGCTTCCAGTCTTTTGGCCAGTTTGTAATTCTGTTTAAATCGTCTTAATTATTTTATATGGTTTTCAATAAAAAGCTAGTGTAATATTTGATGTCATCTGCAAATAATTTTATTTTAGAATTAAATACACAGTTGACGATATATAGACCAAAAAAAAAGAACCCAACACAGAGCCTTGTGAAACTGAGTTTTTTACAATATACAGCCACCTGCAGAAATAAGGGTCATTGTTTAGGCGCAAGAAAGGCTATAGCCGGCCGCCTACTCTAAGCGCATATGCGCGCGCCCGTGCGCATATGCGTTATAAGGCTCTTGCTGTTTTTCCTACATGAAAAATTCAAAACATTGCTTGTAACGCATAAAAAACTTTCAAACACAAAGTATTTAATGTTTAAATTAAAATTTTTGTTACATAGTTAAAAAATATATATATATATAAATATGTCTTATATAAACGAACAAGACAGACAACACACCGCTATAGTCCACTTACAAATATTTCTTATTTTCCTTTTCTTATGGACCTCGTCACCATAACGCTTATGGGTTCATACGCTTATGCGCAACGCGTCTCAAAACTACCTTTATTTCTGCTTGGGAATATATGATTTTGATTCTATGTTGTTCAAGATTACTTTTAAAATTTTTCTTGTCAAAAAAGCTTTAATTCAATTTAGAAATCTTCTTGTTACACCGCATTTTTTAAGTTTAAAGTATAGTTTTTGATATTAAACTGTAATTTTAACAAAATCCAAATATAACAAATATATTCAAATATAACGAATGCTTTAACAAAATCCAAATATATAACGTCAATTATTTTTTTATCATTTAAAGAATTAGTTCAGTCGTTCAGAGTTTCAAGAAGTTGGGTTAAAATTGAACTTTTAAACTTAAAGCCATGTTGGCACTTTGAAATTTACAAAAAAAAGCTTTAAAGTAATTTCATAACCAGACATTCTATCAGCTTTCAAAAATGATGTGAGTGAAATAGGTCTGTAATTTGTTTTATTTTTTACTCCTTTCTTAAAAGCGGAATTATTAGAGCAGTTCTTCAGTACCTAGGCATAATGCCTAAGCCAAAGGATTTTTGGAATAATAAACATAAAGTTTCGGCCAAACTGGGACCTATTCTTTTTAAAAACAGTGCAGGAAAAAATCAGGGGATTTTGATAATTTATTAGGCAGCTTGTTAAGTTCTCTTGTTATTTTGTTTTTTTAGAGTCATATGCTCAAAATTAACCTTTTCTTTTGGGTCAAGCTCTCGAAGTTTTCCATTGTCCACTATAAAAACGGTACTAAAATACTGTGCAAAAATTTTTATTTTTTCATGGTCTGTAGTTACAAATGCTCCATCTCATCTTTTAATATCCGAGGTATTGTTTCTTTATGGTTTATTTTGTTATCAACATATTTTGTAAAATCTGTTAACGTTTCTTGAGTTTAGAACACGATTTTCAATATCTATATTATAATTTTTAGCTGTTCAGTTATATTTAATAGGCCAACTTTTATAGTCTGTTTTATTCTTACCATTTTTTTAATTTACGCCAAGCTTTTTGTTATTTTGCTTGTATTTTTTTAATATAGAAAAAATAATTTGTTTTTTATGGTAATTAAATTTTTTTATTGGCACATGATTTAAAATATCTTCATATAACAGATTTAAAAATTTGCGACCATTCTTCAACGGTGCTATCAGAAGAAAAAAGTTGATTCCAATTTACTGATGATATCTTAAGAGAAATCAGTTTTTAATCACCATTTTTTAAAGTCAGGAAGACATAAAAAAACGTTGAGCTTAAGCTGGAATTTGGATTGAATGATGTTCTGAGGTTGAAAATCCGGAAAAAATTGAAAATTTCAGGATCGTTTGACAAAATTATATCAAAAAAATTATTCTTTTCTGTGAAATCTTTTAAAAACTGTGTTAAACTTAATTCACTGAAAGCCTAAAAATAATATTTTTTTTATTATGCGACTTAATTTTATAACTACGCAGTCAAATCACCTGCAAAAATTAAAATTCCCTTGAAACTTTCACACGTATTTTGTAAAAAGTCAAGAATAATTTTATCTTCAATCGCAGTTGAGTTAGGTTTTCCATACAAATAAATTAACCTAATTTTAGATTTATAAATGAAGAAATCAATAGCAACCACTTCGATGTTTTTGTATCATTATTAAACTAACCTGCATTTAGTTTGCATTTTGATAAAATACAAACTCCTTCCCCTCTGTTGATCAACACGATCTGTTTGATGCAAAATGTTAAACCTGTCATGTTTGTGTAACAGTTTGTTGGTAATGGAGTCATTAATCCATGATTCTGTTATTATAAAAAGATCACAATCACCATACAAAGAATGTTGACCTGTAACTAAGCATTCAAATTCAGAAAGAGGTTTTTTAAACTTTTTGCGTTAAAATATAGAGCAGTCAATTTTTAATTTGTTTGCAATCGGATCACTTAAGTTCCTATTCCGAAAATGATTCTTTCAGTTCATTCTTCTTGTCTAAATCGAACAAATAGGGGTCTTTAAGCCATTTACTAGGAACAGTTCCGGTTAAAATGCTAAGCTCAAAAAGTTTAGAAAGCGGAATATACATTGACTCGCTAACAAATTTCCAGTTATTTCCAGTATATAGGGTAAATACTATCAGGAGATTTTGATCTTTTAGATGAAAGTTTTTTAAGCTTTTTCAACACAAGATTCACGGGGGAAAACAGAATTTGTAGCAACATTGTTAGGTACTTCAACTATACTGCATTTTTTTTGGATATATCTCAAACTTGTTTTTTTCATATAATTTACCGGAAGACTTATATAATTGCTTAGCTAAGGGTATTTTTCTGCTGAGTTTATAAAGTTTCTTTTTACGTTTTAACAATTTTTGCAATAAAATATTTGAACGTGAAAAACTTTAATTTTTTATCACACATAAAGGCACATAATTTTCAATACATTTTAACTAGCCTTAAAAAATGCTCAAGAATAGAGCAGGAAAAAGGGGCGATTTTTCCTCGGGCGTATGTTTAGACAGAAGATGTGCACTAGACTGAGATAGACATTATGTGGACTATGGGAAATTTGCATTTGGTTTGGGTAGCTGCCCACTGAATAAAAATTTTTAACATATGATAATGATTTGTCTATACATTGAACTAATCACACAGCAGTGTTGCATTTTTTTAGTCTGATGAAATGTCAATTAAAAATCATACTCACAGATATCTCTGACAAGCGCGATATCGCCACTTTTTCAATTAGAAGGTTATTTATAGCAGCTTTATTATTATTAATAGTATCAATAATTTATAAAATAAATTTTAATAAATAACACGTATAATTTATGAATAAAAAGTGGCCCCTAAACAAATTATTTTGCAGTTTTCAAAAGAGCCCATCTTGCTTTTTGATCAATCCGAAACGAGGAAGGAATATCGGTTTTATAATATAGGCGTTTAAAAAATAATATATTAATAATAAGAAGAAGTAAAACATAATACAAAATTTAACCACTTTCTTTAATTATAGTTAGCGCGATGCCGTGAGGTTTAATCTCCGTTTGGAGCTCCCGTGTCACCGATAATTCTTTATAGTAAAAATAAAAAAAAATAAGAAGAAGAAGAATTTAGGTTATAAAATTTATCCAGGTTGTTTAATTATAGTTAGACCGGTGCAGTGGCGCTCCAGTGCTACCAAATTTTTTTTTTTTGAAATAAAAAATAATAAGAAGAAAAAGATGAACATTAATTACAAAATTTACGCATGTACTCTAATTATAGTTGGCGCCTTGGAGTGAGCCTAAATCGCCGTGTGACGCTCCCGCACCGCTGTGGTGCGGTAGGCTAAATTACAGTGTGGTGTCCCCACGCTACCGATGATTGGAATTATATTTTTTGAAACAAAAGTAATAATAAGAAGAAGATGAAGATGAACATGAATTAGAAAAATTACCTGGTGCCCCAACTAGCGCGGCACTGTGGGGCCTAGTCGTAGTGGGCACTCCTTCCAAATTGCAATTAATTTTTAAAATAAAGATCAGAAGAAGAAGGTGGACATGAATTACAAATTTTATCCACGTCCTCTGATTATAGTTGACGCGGTACCGCGACGTTAAATCGCCACATGAACGATGAAGGATTATCGATTTTAAGATATTAGCGTTAGAATAATAATAATAATAAGTAGAAGAAGATAAACATGAATTACAAAATGTTTCCAACGTTCTCTAATTATAGTTGGCGCGGTGCTGTGGTGCTAAACCACCATGATGCGTTTCCGCGCCACCAATGATTGCAATTATTCGTTGTTGTTTTGTTTTTGAAATAAAGTTTTAAATTAATTTGTTCATCAGTAATGCAAGAATTAAAAAAAGTACTTTGTTGTTTTCTATGTTTCTCGCGCGGTTGAAGCAGATGGTGCTGGGAACTGGTCCGGTTTCTTTCTGCCACCAATTAGAAACCTAGCACATTCTTCTACTGTTATGGTGCAGTTTCTACGAAGGGTTTTCGGTTGTCTGTACAATCTTTCTTGTTGCCAAAAGGATGTTATTGTGCGGTCGTGAGTTTTTATTTGTCTATTTTTTATAATTTTTTTTATTTTGATCAATAAATCGATAAGAAAGACCTAAATGAAAAAAGTGCTTCATAAGAAAGTTACGTAATTCTTTCTTTTTTCCGATGAGCCCATGTTTATTTTTGATGAATCAGTAACGAAGAAGGAATATAGATTTTAAGAATTGAGCATTGGAAAAATAATAATAATAATAATAATAATTACAAGAATGTTCTGAATTTCAAAATTCACCCACGTTAGTTTACCCATTTACCCATTTCAATGGTTGGCGCCGCGCCGCGAGCTAAATCACCACGTGACGGTCCCGCGCCACCCATGATTGAATTTCGCAAATATCATAATACAAATCTTCCACGCATAAAGCACGTGCAAAAACTAATTCCCAATTAATGTTACCCAAATATTTATTTATTGCTTTAAAATCAGCTTTTTTAAATTTCTTTCTGTTTGCGATGATTTTACGTTTGGGAAAAAAGTTTAAACTAAAATTGAAAGTCATGTGATCAAAAAAAGGACTGAATGGCTCGTCAATCTCAACAAAATCAATGAACTGATCAGTATTACACAAAATTAGGTTCAGGAAATTATGCGCGCGGTGGGTACTGCCAGAAACAAATTGTTTAAAATCATTTTCTAAACAAATATCTAAAAGCATTTATTGAATTTTATCTGAGCCCTGAAGCATAATACATTCATCTCAATTTATTTAAGGTGCATTGAAATCGCCCGCCCAGACTACCGGGAACTCATTACATTACAAAGCTCGCAAATGAGAGGTGCTAATTAACGCATATTGGCTTGAGCTAATATTTGGTTGACTTAAGGTGTTCTGTAAGTACAAATAAAACGAACGTTATGATTACAGCCTATTAATTTAAAAGCTTCTGTTTAAAGATAGTTGCTTGCTGTTCGGTGGCTATTTGATCCAAATTTAACTCTTTTTTAACAAAACATGCAATTCCATCCTGAAATTTTTATTGTTATTTTGTCTATCTAATCTCAATATGTTATATGCGGTTTTTTTAATAAATAGTGCGTTTGATACTACTGAACTGTCTAACCAACTTTCACATATAAAAATTATATTGTATTTTTTGCTAATTAATAGTTAATTAAGACGACGTAACTTGTTTTTTAATGAGCGAGCGTTTATTAACTTACAGCCAAGGTCTGTACGACCGCTGTCCTATGCAAATAACTAATAAAACGTAAAAAAAACGTTCATAAGTCAAATAACATAAAACCAGCCTAAAAATTAGTACGACTGTGACTAGCTTTAAGATTAATTATTCCTTGGTTCAAGTGTAGTTAGAAAATTCGTTTAAACGTTTTTTCAAATCGTTTATTGAATTTATTTTTTAGTAGGGCTTAAATGAGGCAGTACCGTTTGCGGAATTGCATTTTGAAGGCATTTTTTCAAGGACTAAAATGTTTCAGAACTTAAACGTGGCAGGACATAAATGTGGCAAGACTCAAATGTGGAATTTGAGATTTTTTTCCCAGGATTCAAATGTGGCAGGACTCAAATAAAGTAGAATCATATTATATACTACCTTTTGTTTTGAAGATAACAATATTTTTTGGAAAAAAGCAATTAATTTTTTAAACTGTGTTTTTTATTTAGTGCAGTTGTAATAATTGTAATAACGAAGAATTCTGTCATATTGAGGTAACAAAAACAGCTGGTACAAACGAAATTGCAAAAACTAGATGTCTCAAAAAGAATCATAACATTACGTACGTGATTATAGCTATTAGCAATGAAATTATGGATAATTCCATGGAGAGTGGCTCTCCTTACAGGAAACCTTACAGGCAACCAGTTAGCTTTGCTGCGATTTTTCTTTCATACTTTTGCTTTCTAACTAAGCAAACAACTATTATACAAACTAAATCAAACTCAAGACATGTTTTCAGAAATTTTTGCCATTTTTTAAAAATCAGAATGTCAAAATTAAAATACAAAAATTTTAACTGACAACATTTACTATTATTTAAAATGTTCTAATGTTCGCAATACTTATTTGGTTTTTTGCGTTGATTAAAAATAGGGTAAAAAAAACATTTTTCACAAAAACAATAAATCAATTTTTTCAAAAATTTGAGAGCTATAAAACTAAAACTGTAATTTTTTTAGACTGTTTTTAAAAAAATTGTTTATAAGGGGAGCAGTTTTTTGAGTAGCAAATGCGTTAAGGCTATCTAAACCGTTTAAAAAATGATATTTCTCAAAATGTTGCACATCCAAGCAAACAATTACTAGATTGGGGAAAAAACGGTGGGTAAGAATAAAGTTTTTGCTAAAAATAAAAATTAATTAACTAGGAGTTATTCGACTCTATAATACATTCGACTCTATAATACATTCGACTCTATTCATTTTTAAGGTCAGATCATTTCAAATATAGCCATTTAAAAAAACTTTTAAAGAGCCATACTTAGGAAAAGCCCGATTACACGCTAAAATTTAAACCACACTCTTCTAAAACAATGCTTTGCCTTACTTATAGCACTCGAAGTCCCGTTTTGGAAATTCACCCCAAAAAATTACTGCCGCTGGAATTGCCTAAAATTAAAAAAGTAGGGGTGTCCCAAGGTTTGATAAAGGAACTTCACAGATTTCAAAGGGGAAATATCTGGGGTATACCCCAAGTTTTGGAGGGTTTGGGTTGTTGGCAGTTTAAATTTTCTTTTTTAGGATGGTAACTCCTTTCTTTCCTCATCCTTGCAATTCGTCCATCTATAGACTATAGGTAAAATCCTTGTAGCTGTGACTGTTGTTGTTCATAGCCGGGGTTTTAGGTTATTCCTTCGAGGAACCTGACCGCATCCACTTGTCTTTCCCAAAGATCTTCTATTTTGAGTGTCGTTGGATGTTGAGGGCATATGAAAAGGTATTTTACGCCATGTGGTTTGCCCCTGCAGTGGGGGCATTCATTTTTAACGGAGTTGTTGATTCTGGATTTGAACGAGTTGAGGCGGTGGCAATGTCCGGATCTAAGTTGTGCCAGGAAGGTTCCTGACTTCCTGGGTAGTTTTTGCTTCCTTGTGTTGATTGGTGGCGGTTTTCTTTTTAATAGTACGTTAGGTTGGAGTTGTGAAATGTTTTCTTTGACGAAATATGAGTGGATGTTTGATTGTATGGTTTTTTCTGTAAGCATGTGGTTGTAGAAACTTTTGGTTGTTGGTCCAAGCTTTGATTGGAGGGTATGCTTCATTTCTTTTGGTCTATGGTCATTGGCTGTGATTCTGTTAGATGAATGTGTTGGCTGCATGGTTTTTGCTAAAAATTGTGTTGAAAGAAGGTTGGTGTGGCTTTCGATTGTTAGGACTTTAGTCTCCTGATGTGAGTTGAGAATTGGGCGTCCTATAGCTTTGTAGGAGGTGACTATTGTTTCTTTCTGTTTGCCCCAGCTGGTGCCAGCCAGGGCTTTGAGATTGTTATTGCGCTCGCGACTCTCGCCTTTTGTATGCTCCAATAATCGCATAGAATAGTTTTTTGTCTTCTAAATTGACTAATCAGCGTAATAGTAGCAGAAATCATGTATGGGCGCGCTTCCAAATATTACTAGAGCTAATAAAATCCGAAATGAGTTCACAATTTTGCAAGTATGTATGCAATTTTACAGTACATATGCTCTTTTTTGCGAGTGGGGACCACTGGCCGGAAACAAGTTGAAATGAATCATCTTTACGCCGTTAAAATGAACAGTAGCAAGTATTTCACGGCAATGTTAAATGTCAACTTGCCACTAAATGATCTTAACCAAAATCGATTTTAAACCTATAACTTAACAAAATTTAAACAAAAATACAAGCATTGATTACAAAGTGCATACATATACAATAGACTTCTGTACACTAAAACCAATTAATATAAAATAATCTTATATTAGCAATAATTTTTTCAAAATTTTCATAAAAAACAAGCAAGATGTTTTTTTTCTAAAAAAAGGCGAAAATTAAACCACGCCTACGTTCTCAGCTACAAGTATTTTACCTATAAACTATCTATTATAATCTGTACATCTATCATAAATTCATAACATCTAATTAAATAAAAGTCATCACACAACACAACACACATTATCCATTTTTATTTTTTCGATACTTTTTTCGGAATAAATCATATTTAATACTCCAAATAAATTGCAACAAGACTAAAACTAAAAAACTATTGGCTACCAAGGCTTCTTTCTAAAAAATATTTATAAAAATAGTTGCTCACAGTATAAAATCAGTTGTTCAATAGAAAGTTTATTGCAGACACAAACCAACTGGTATGCCCAACAAATTTAACGTAGAATGATTGTTCCCACAGTAAAGATATATAAATTCCAATATGGCCGCAAAATGAAAACTAATGAGCAGAATTTTCCGCCCTATCGATTTTAAAAGAAAAAAAGAATTTAGCAAAATTTATAAATCCAGATGCACAAAAAAACACAATGAAATGTGATTTTTTAAGAGAAAAAAATATCCCAATAATTGTTTTACAAAAAAAAGCAAAATACTAGAATCCAAAAAAAACAAGAACATTTCAAAAAAACTTGATACATATACAATAAAAAAAGTGGGAGACTCTAAAAAAACAAAGAAACAGAGAAAAAATGTTTTGAAAATTATTAAGTTAATTAACGAGTTCATTATTGCGATCCTCTCAAGAAGAAAAACTGTGTGCAATCTAAAAGCAACACAGTTAGTTAAGCTAAAAAGCTCAAAAGGCTTAAGCTTTAATGCTTAAGCAGTAATAATAAACATGACAATTTTAATATTGAACAACACTGAGCATTAATTTACATAGTGAATTTCTAAAAATTTTGACTGATTCAGCAGTAACCTGGGAAGCATTTAGAGTGTTTCATTTTGAAATAGCGCGATATGGAAAGCAGTATTTTCTGGCATCTATACTGCCTTCATCAAATTGCAATTTGAAGGGATGTCCTCGAGTTTGATTTGTGTTAAAACAAAATAAATCTTTTGATTGAAGACATGATTTGCCATTTATTATTTTATATACCTTGTAAAGGTCAGTTTTACCTCTTCTATCTGAAAGTTTTTCAAGTTTCAAAAATCCAGCTTATCTTCATAGTTAGTGGTATCTCATAGTGATGTTCCCCCCAGATCCAAGCTCCAGAGCTCTAAAACAGAGCTCCGCTCTTAGGAGCTCCAAAGCAACCCCCGAGCAAGCAAGCTCCTCAATCAAACATGATTGAAGAATAGTCTGAATTTAAGAGTGGCGTTCTGTAATAATTTGGTATTTTGGAGACCCTCATTCCAAGCTGTCAGATCGATAGTCTTAGAAACTCCGCCACTGTGTATACAGTGCCTGTCCCAAGCCAGGATAAAGGAGGAGGGTTACAGAGGAACTTGTGGCAGTTTCTCTGTAAATTTTTTCTACGCGGGATGCCTGCAGCCAGCATTATCTTCATCGATAATGTCGTCGTTAAACGGCTAGGAGAAAAGCGTGACGGAAGTCCCTGCACTACGATTGCTGACAAGTCTGTCGCAGTTCTGCCGCTCCTAATGAAGATCATCGATCAGAAGGATAATTGGAACAATTTCCTAGCAGCCAAAGGAACAGCGAAGAAAAGACTTAACGGAAGCAAAAACCTCTGCCACAAGAGCAAACAGAAGAAGAAGATAGTCTTAGATTTTGTTAAAATTAAACTTTTTCTTCTTTGCTTGTCTTTTGTGGGAGGTTTTTGCTTACGTTACCTTTGGCTGTAAAATTGATTTCTGGTCAATGATCTATGAGCGGCAAGCTGACATGTGTTGGGACTTGTCCTCCCTCGCGTGGAAGAGATATGCTGGCTCGGCATACCGTGGAGAAAATTTAGGAGAACTGCCGCCGTCCTCTGTACCTCCTCCTTTATCCTGGCTTGGAGGCCTGTCTGCGGGTGGCGGAGTTTCTAAGCGATCTGACAGCTTAGAAATGAGGGTCTCAAAATACAAATATACAGAACGCCACTCTTAAATTCAGACTATTACTTCAAGTGATGTTTGATTGAGGAGCTTGCTCGGGGGTTTATTTCGAACTCCTAAGACGGAGCTCTGTTTTAGAGCTCTGGAGCCAAATTCGGGGGAACATCACTATGAGACACCACTAAGCTGTGAAGATAAGCTGGATTTTTGAAACTTGAAAATTTTTCAGGATGTTAACCTTTACAAGGTATATAAAATAATAAATGGCAAATATCTTCAATCAAAAGATTTATTTTTGTTTTAACACAAATCAAAACTCGATTTCGTTTCAAATTGGTTGACGTATCGCCGGGAAATACTTGCTTCCGCTCCGAAACACTAATGCTTCCCCCTGCTGAATCGTCAAAAATTTTTCAAAATTAGCTATGTAAATTAATGCTCAGTGTTGTTCAATATTAAAAATCTCACTGTTTATTCTAACTGCTGCTTAAAGTTACCTTTTGAGTTTTATTTTAACTACTTGTTGCTTTTGCACACGTTTTTCTTCTTGAGAGGATCGCATATGAAATTCGTTAATTTAATAATTTTCAAAACATTTTTCTCTGTTTCTTTTTGTTTTTAGAGTCTCCCACTTTTTTTGTATATGTATCTTTTTTGAAATGTTCTTGTTAGAACTCTAGTATTTTGCTTTTTTTTGTTGATTATTGGGATATTTTTTCTCATTGTGTTTCTGCGTCTGGATTTATAAATTTTGCTAATTCTTTTTTAAAATCGATCAGCCGGAAAATTCTGCTCATTGTTTTCATTTGCGCCATTATTGGAATTTATATATCTTTCCTGTGAACAATTAGATTTGTTCCCCACTCCGCAAAAAATTTCTATTGAGCAACTGATTTTATACTGTGAGCAACTATTTTATAAATATTTTGCAAAAACCTGGTAGCAATGGCTTAGTTATTATTCATTATTTGGATTATTAAATATGATTTATTCCGAAAAAAGTATCGAGTAATAAAAATGATAATATGTTGTGTTGTGTGATGACTTTTATTTAATTTGATGTTTCAAATTTATGATAAATGTTACAGATTATAATAAAATAGTTTATAGGTAAAATACTTGTAGCTGAGAAAACATTAGGCGTGCATTTTTCGCCTTTTTTTGGAAGAGCGCCCAAACATCTTGCTTGTTTTTTTTATGAAAAATTTTGAAAAAATTATTGTAATACTAATTATTATATTAATTGGATTTCGTGTACAGAAGTGTATACTATCTATGCACTTTTGTAATCAAATATGATTTGTTTTGTTTTAAATTTTGTTAAGTTTGTAGGTTTAAAATCAATTTGGTCATCATTCATGGCAAAACATTTTAACATACAAGTGAAAATAGATTGCTGACTTTAAGCTTAAAATGATTCAGATTTTGCAAACTATTTTCCGCAGGTGGGGTCCCCCACTCAAGGAGCATATGTACTGTAAAATTGCATACATCACTTTGCAAAATTGTGAACTACCGTTTTTGATTTTTTTATTAGGCTCTAATTATATTTTGGAAGCGCGCCCATACAGATTTATATTATTGCTGATTAGTTGGACGTACGTTTATTGGAGTACAAAAGGCGAGAGTCGCGAGCGCCGGGGGCGCAATAACAAGGCTCTCCAAAACCTCTTGCTGGCAGCCAGGCGCGGGCAAATATAAAGAAACAATAGTCACCTCCTACAAAGCTATAGGACGCCCAATTCTCAACTCACATCAGGAGACTAAAGTCCTAACAATCGAAAGCCACACCAACCTTCTTTTCAACACAATTTTTCAGCAAAAATTTCATGCAGCCAACACATTCATCTAACAGAATCACAGCCAATGACCATAGACCAAATAAATTAAAGCATACCCTCCAATCCAAGGACTTTGACCAACAACCAAAAGTTTCAAATACAACCACATGCTTACAGAAAAAACCATACAATCAAACGTCCACTCATTTTTCGTCAAAAGAAACATTTCACAACTCCAACCTAACGTACTATTAAAAATAAAATTGCCACCAATCTAAACTAGAGGAAGCAAAAACTACCCAGGAAGTCAGTAACCTTCCTGGCACAACTTAAATCCGGACATTGCAACACCGCCTCAACTAGTTCAAATCCAGAATGGACAACTCCGTTAAATGTGAATGCCCCGACTGGGTACAGGGACAAACCACATGGCTAAAATACCTTTTCAAATGCCCTCAACATTCAACGACATTCAAAATAAAAGAGCTATGGAAAGTTTAAGTGGCATGCAGTCAGGTTCCTTGAATAACCAAGATGGCAATTCAGGCTATGAAGAGCATACATCCACAGCATACAAGGATTTTACCGCTAGTCTCCATAGATGAACAAATAAGGATGAGGAAAGAAAGGAGTTACCCAGTGCCTAAAAAAGAAACAAATTTCACCTCCAACGACCTAAACCTTCCAAAAACTTGGCGTAGTACCCCAGATATTTCCCCTTTGAAATTTTTGAAATTCCTTTATCAAACTTTACGACACCGCTTCACAATTTTAATTTTAGGCAGTTTTTGCGCACTAATTTTTCGGGTGAATTTCAAAAACTCACTTTTAGTGCTATAAGTAAGGCAAACCCATTGTTTTAGAAGGTTTAAATTTTAGCTGCATCATCTTTCCCTAAGTCTGGCTCTTTAAAAGTTTTTTTAAATGGCTATATTTGAAATGATCTTACCCTAAAAATGAATAGTTTCGTATGTTTTTTTGAGTTTATTATTGATAGAAGTCGAGTAATTCCTAGTTAATTAATTTTTATTTTTAGCAAAAACTTTATTCTTACCCACCGTTTCTTCCCCAATCTAGTAATTGTTTGCTTGGATGTGCAATATTTTGAGAAAATATCATTTTTTAAACGGTTTAGATAACCTTAACGCATTTATTTTACTCAAAAAACTTCTCCCCTTATAAACAATTTTTTTAAAAACAGTCTAAAAATTACAGTTTTAGTTTTATAGCTCTCAAATTTTCTGAAAAAATTGATTTATCTCGTTTTTGTGAAAAATGTTTTTTTTACCCTATTTTAATCAACGCAAAAAACCAAAAAGTATTGCGAACATTAGAACATTTTTTAAATAATAGTAAATGTTGTCAGTTTAAATTTTTTTTATTTCCATTTTGGCATTCTGATTTTAAAAATAGTGGCTAAAATTTCGGAAAACATGTTTTGAGTTTGATTGAGTTTGTATATAGTTGTTTGCTTAGTTATAATAAACAATGAATAAAAATCGCAGCAAAACTAACTGGTTGCCTGTAAGGTTTCCTGTAAGGAGAGCCACTCTCCATGGAATTATCCATAATTTCATTGCTAATAGCTATAATCACGTACGTAATGACACCGTGATTTTTTTAAGACATCTAGTTTTTGCAATTCTGTTTTTACCAGCTGGTTTGCTGACTCATACGAACATAATTCTTCGTTATTACAATTATTACAACTGCACTAAATAAAAAACACAGTTTAAAAATTAATTGCTTTTTTCCAATATCGTTATCTTCAAAACAAAGGCAACACAATATGATTCTACTTTATTTGAGTCCTCGCCACATTTGAATCCCGGCTTTAAATTCTCAAATTCCACATTTGAGTCTGGCCACATTTATGTCCTGCCACGTTTAAGTTCTGAAACATTTTAGTCCTTGAAAAAAATGCCTTCAAAATGCAATTCCGCAAAACGGCACCGCCTGATTTAAACCCTATACGAAAAATAAATTCAATATACGATTTGAAAAAACGTTTAACTACTTTTTAACGACACTTAACCAAGGAAATTAATCTTAAAGCTAGTCACAGTCGTACTAATTTTTAGGCTGGTTTTATGTTATTTGACTTATGAACGTTTTCTTTTTTATGTTTATTAGTTATTTGCATTGTACAGCGGTCGTACAGACCTTGGCTGTAAGTTAATAAACGCTCGCTCATTAAAAAACAAGTTACGTCGTCTTAATTAGCTCATTAATTAGCAAAAAATACAATATAATTTTTATATGTGAAAGTTGGTTAGACAGTTCAGTAGTATCAAACGCACTATTGATTAACGAAACCGCGTATAACTTATTCTTGAGGTCTAGATAGACAAAATAACAATAAAAATTTAGCAAGCCTGAAATTTCGTGTTCGTTAAAAAGGGTTTGGTTAATAGCCATCTTGACAACAACAATAGCTATCTTTAAACATAAGCTTTTAAGTGTGCAAATTTAAAAATTGTACTTACAGAACACCTTAAGTCAACCAATATTTAGCTCAAGCCAAGATGCGTTTTCTCATCGTAGTTTGTATGTAATGAGTTTTCGGTAAGCGCCACCTTATATAAATTGATACCAATTAATATGGCTCAGGTAAAATTCAAGAAATGCTTTTAGATATTTGTTTAGAAAATGGTTTTAAACAATTTGTTTCCGGCAGTACCCACCGCGAGCGTAATTTTCTGGACCTAATTTTGTGTAATACTGATCAGTTTATTGATTGTGTTGAGATTGACGAGCCATTCAGTCCTTTTTGTGATCACATGACTTTCAATTTTAGTTTATCTTTTTTTAGTGAAAAAAATCAAAAGGTCGCAAACAGTAAGAAATTTAAAAAAAGCTGAATTAAACAGAAATGAATTATCCGGAAGATTAATTGGAAATGGTTCCACGTGCTTATGCGTGGAAGATTGTATAAATAAGACAAATTTTGCGAAATCCATCATGGGTGGCGCGGGACCGCCACGGGGCGATTTAGCCTGCGGCGCGGCGTCAACCATTGAAATGGGTAAATGGGTAAACTAACGTGGGTAAATTTTGAAATTCAAAACCTTCTTCTTATTATTATTATATTTTTGTTGTTGTTCCAACGCTCAATTCTTAAAATTGATATTCCTTCTTCGTTACTGATTGATCAAAAATACACATGGGTTCATTGGAAAACGAAAGAATTACGCAACTTTCTTCGGAAGCACTTTTTTCATTAAGGTCCTTGTTATCGACTTATTGATCAAAATAAAAAATTGTAAAAATAGGCATATAGAAACTCCCGACCGCACAATAACAGCCTTTTGGCAACAATAAGGATTGTACAGAGCAGACAACGAACAGCCCCTCGTAGAAACTGTACCATAACAGTAAAGACAGGCTCGATTTCTAATTGGTGGCAGAAATAACATCAGTTCCCAGCGCCATTTACTTCAACCGCGCGCGAAACGTAGAAAACAACAAAGTACTTTTTTAATTCATGCATTACTCATGAAAAAATTAATTTAAAGTTTTATTTCAAAAAAAACAACAAATAATTGCAATCATTGGTGGCACGGAAACGCCACGTGGTGGTTTACCCCCACAGCACCGCGCCAACTATAATTTTGGAAAAATTTTGTAAATCATGTTCATCTTATCTTCTATTTATTATTATTATTATTCTAACGCTTATATCTTGAAATCTATATTTCTTTATTGTTTACGTGGTGATTTAGCCTTGCGGCAGCGTGCCAACTATAGTCAGAGGACGTGGATAAAATTTGTAATTCATGTTCACCTTCTTCTTCTAATTTTTTATTTAAAAAAATAATTGCAATCATCGAAAGCGCAGGAGCGCTCACTGCGATTTGGCCTCACGGTGCCGCGCCAACTATAACTGGGGCACTAGGTAATTTTTCTAATTCATGTTTATCTTCGTCTTCTTCTTATTATTATTTCTATTTCAAAAAATATAATTCCAATCATTAGTGGCGCAGGGGCGCCACAATTTAGCCCACGGCATCGCGCCAACTATAATTAAAGAACGTGGATAAATTTTGTAATTTATGTTTATCTTCTTTTTCTTATATAAAAAATATAATTGCAAACATTGGCGATGCGGAACGGCAGACGGCAATTTAGGCTCACTCCAACGCCCCAACTATAATTAGAGAACCTGCGTAAATTTTGTAATTAATGTTCATCTTCTTCTTATAATGATTTTTTATTTCAAAAATATAATTGAATTTTCAGATTAACTGGAGCTGCACCGTGCTAACTATAATTAAACAATGTGGGTAAATTTTGTAGTTTAAATTCATCTTCTTCTTCTTATTATTTTTTATTTCTATAATAAATGAATTATTGGTGACGCGGGAGCGCCACGTGGAGAATAAGTCCCACGGCACCGCGCAAACTATAATTAAAGAACGTGGGTAAATTTTGTATTATGTTCTGAAATTTTGTGTAATAAAAAAAAGTTTTTATTATTAATATATTATTTTTGAAACACTTATATTTTAAAACCGATATTTTTTCCTCGTTACTGCTTCATCAGAAAGAAACATGGCCTTTTTTTGAAAGCATAGAAAATTGCGCAATAATATTCTTAGGAGCCACTTTTTATTGAAACGTGTTCCTTTGATAATATTAAAACTGCTAAAAAAGTGTATATCGGCAACGGAATGATTATAAACATATGTCATTGCGCAGCTATAATACTATAGTTTATTAGGCTACTTTTTTATTTGATTAAAACGAATTATTATATTGTATAAACGAATAATTATTATCATATGTTAGAAATTTTGTTCAGTGGGCAGCTGCCCAAACCAAATGGAAATTTCTTATAGTTCACATAATGTCCATCTCACACTAGTCCACATCTTTTCTGTCTAAAAATACGCCCGGGGAAAAATTGTCCATTTTTCCTGCTCTATTTGAAGTACCTAACAATGTTGCTACAAATTATGTATTTTCCCCGTGAATCTTGTGTTGAAAAAGCTTAAAAAACTTTCATCTAAAAGATCAAAATCTCCTGATGGTATTTACCCTATATACTGGAAATAACTGGAAATTTGTTAGCGAGTCAATGTATATTCCGCTTTCTAAACTTTTTGAGCTTTAGCATTTTAACCGGAACTGTTCCTAGTAAATGGCTTAAAGACCCCTATTTGTTCGATTTAGACAAGAAGAATGAACTGAAAGAATCATTTTCGGAATAGGAACTTAAGTGATCCGATTGCAAACAAATTAAAAATTGACTGCTCTATATTTTAACGCAAAAAGTTTAAAAAACCTCTTTCTGAATTTGAATGCTTAGTTACAGGTCAACATTCTTTGTATGGTGATTGTGATCTTTTTATAATAACAGAATCATGGATTAATGACTCCATTACCAACAAACTGTTACACAAACATGACAGGTTACATGTTGCATCAAACAGATCGTGTTGATCAACAGAGGGGAAGGAGTTTGCTATTTATCAAAATGCAAACTAAATGCAAGTTAGTTTAATGATGATACAAAAACATGAAGTGATTACTATTGATTTCTTCATCTATAAATCTAAAATTAGGTTAATTTATTTATATGGAAAACCTAACTCAACTGCGATTGAAGATAAAATTATTCTTGACTTTTTACAAAATACGTGTGAAAGTTTTCAAGGAAATTTAATTTTTGCAGGTGATTTGACTGCGTGAGTTATAAAATTAAGTCGCATAATAAAAAAAATATTATTTTTAGGCTTTCAGTGAATTAAGTTTAACACAGTTTTTAAAAGATTTCACAGAAAAAAATAATTTTTTTGATATAATTTTGTCAAACGATCCTGAAATTTTCAATTTTTTCCGGATTTTCAACCTCAGAACATCATTCAATCCAAATTCCAGCTTAAGCTCAACGTTTTTTTATGTCTTCCTGACTTTAAAAAATGGTAATTAAAAACTGATTTCTCTTAAGATATCATCAGTAAATTGGAATCAACTTTTCTTCTGATAGCACCGTTGAAGAATGGTCGCAAATTTTCAATCTATTATATAAAGATACTTTAAATCATGTGCCAATAAAAAAATTTAATTACCATAAAAAACAAATTATTTTTTATCTGTAAAAAAATACAAGCAAAATAACAAAAAGCTTGGCGTAAATTATAAAAAAATGGTAAGAATATAAAACAGACTATAAAAGTTGGCCTATTAAATATAACTGAACAGCTAAAAGAGTTATCATGTCAGATATTGGAATAATTTTGTTATAAACTCATTAAGAAACGTTAACAGATTTTACAAAATATGTTGATAACAGAAATAAACCATAAAGAAACAATACCTCAGATATTAAAAAGATGAGATGGAGCATTTGTAACTACAGACCATGAAAAAATAAAAATTTTTGCACAGTATTTTAGTACCGTTTTTATAGTGGACAATGGAAAACTTTGAGAGCTTGACCCAAAAGAAAAGGTTAATTTTGAGCATATGACTCTAAAAAAACAAAATAACAAGAGAACTTAACAAGCTGCCTAATAAATTATCAAAATCCCCTGATTTTTTCCTGCACTGTTTTTAAAAAGAATAGGTCCCAGTTTGGCCGAAACTTTTATGTTTATTATTCCAAAAATCCTTTTAGCTTAGGCATGATGCCTAGGTACTGGAGATCTGCTCTAATGGATTCAGCTTTTTTAAGAAAGGAGTAAAAAATAAAACAAATTACAGACCTATTTCACTCACATCATTTTTGAAAGCTGATAAAATGTATAGTTATGAAATTACTTTAAAGCTTTTTTTTGTAAATTTCAAAGTGCCAACATGGCTTTAAGTTTAAAAGTTCAATTTTAACCCAACTTCTTGAAACTCTGAACGACTGAACTAATTCTTTAAATGATAAAAAAATAATTGACGTTATATATTTGGATTTTGTTAATGCATTCGTTATATTTGAATATATTTGTTATATTTGGATTTTGTTAAAATTACAGTTTAATATATTAGAAACTATACTTTAGAACTTAAAAAATGCGGTGTAACAAGAAGATTTCTAAATTGAATTAAAGCTTTTTTGAGGTGAAAATTTTTAAAAGTAATCTTGAACAACATAGAATCAAAATCATATATTTCCAAGCAGAAATAAAGGTAGTTTTAAGAAACACGTTGCGGATTAAGCGTATGAACCCATAAGCGTTATGGTGACGAGGTCCATAAGAAAAGGAAAATAGAGAATATTATAGTGGACTATAGCGGTGTGTTGTCTGTCTTGTTCGTTTATATAAGACATATTTATATATATATATATTTTTTAACTATGTAACAAAAATTTTAATTTAAACATTAAATACTTTGTGTTTGAAGGTTTTTTATGCGTTACAAGCAATGTTTTGAATTTTTCATGTAGGAATGTCAGCAAGAGCGTGATAACGCATATGCGCACGGGCCCGCGCATATGCGCTTGGTAGGCGGCCGGCTATAGCCTTTCTAGCTAAACAATGACCCTTATTTCTGCAGGTGGCTGTATATTGTAAAAAACTCAGTTTCACAAGGCTCTGTGTTGGGTTCTTTTTTTTTGGTCTATATATCGTCAACTGTGTATTTAATTCTAAAATAAAATTATTTGCAGATGACATGGAATGTTACACTGGTTTTTTGTGAAAAACCATATGGAATCATTTAAGACAATTTAAACAGAATTACAAACTGGCCAAAAGACTGGAAGCTGCAGTTGGCCAAAACCAAACGTGAAGTTTTGCATATTGGAAATTAAAATGAAACATTAAAATCTGAATACACTGTAGACAAAGAAGCACTTAGAAAGCACATAGTAAAAGACCAGGAGTCTATATATCAGAAAGTTTAGAATTTTTAAACCAGTGCAAAACTATTTTCAAAAGAGGTCTAAGTTCATTTTCTTTTTAGATACCTTCAACTTCAAATTTATTTAAAAATTTAT
>JASAMX010014089.1:0-13250 GCA_030248175.1 Microlaimidae sp. YZB2_3 | reverse complement strand
GGGGCACGGGAGGCAATTTTTTTGACACCGGGAGGGGGAAAGCAGGGGAAAAAAGAGACAAAAAAGGCGAAATTCAAGTAAAAATAGGTCTAAATGGCTTAAAAAAGCTTTGAAACAGGCTAAAAACTGCAAAAAATTTGCGATGATGGCGTCATAAATAGGTAAAAATTGGCGCCATAATTTTTGGGTACTTTTTCATTTTTCGGCAGGGGTGGCAATAAAACGGGAGTGCGCAGCCATTCATATTGCGGGGGTGGGGCATCTCTAGACCGGGCACAAGTCTGGTATAATATATTAAATTTTATGATGCAATATTTCTCGAAATAGTGATATAAAAAAACAAAAAACAACAAAAATATTACTTCAATCCAAAAAAATTGATTACTGTTTTGATTTAGTTCCAATATTTTATTTAAAAAATATATCATGTATTTAGTTTAATTTTATAATTTGTACTCACGGTGAAAATAATTGTAATTAAAAAAATTCTTATTTGTTTTAGTTTAGCTGTAAAATACTTTATAATATGGTAATGTGTTTCACAGCTAAGGGTTCACGTTTTGAGCTACGGACACACCCTTGAAGCGTCAGAGCTCTGCCCTATGTAATAATTTCAAAACAATTAAAGCGCAAAGTTATTTCGTTAAAAAAATTTTTAAAGTTATTTTGTTAAAAAAATTTTGTTAACTTATTTTTTTTTAAATTAATTAAACCGATAAAAACTCCTAAGAATAAAAATTAAATAATGTAAAATAATGTGAAATAATGTAAAACATATTTCAAGCTTGAAATCACGGATTTAACGGGAGGATCTCAGAAACCTCCTTAAATAGGTGGGATTTTGGAGAATAATAAATTAGAGGGTATGTACATGACTACTAATGTTGTAGTACAATACAAACTGCAACTTTTCTTAAACTATAATAAAAAAATGTAATAATTGAACTTGTTTAATGTTTGCTGTTCAACATAAAACCGTACTCGATTTGCTGCGCGATACTTTTTATTTTTGTTGGAAAATCTTGCAAAGATTGTTTATAAAAGTTTTTTTATAACAACGTGAATGATTAAATCATTACGTAAGGACTATTATATAATATAGAATTTTGTGACGTGTATTTGAGTTGTTATCACGATGACAAAAAGTGAAATATATAACTAAATTGCCAAAAGTTTTTCAGCTACGTATTGCAATTTATTTAAGTTTTATGAATGATAATATAAAAAATTGTATGTTTGTGTGAATTTTTTTGTTAATAGAAAGTGTTTTATTTTAGTTTTTTTTTGATTTAAAATAAACGTTTCGGTATCGTACAAAAAATGCAAATCAACTAAACAACATGTTTTATTTTATGCGGCTATATGGTTCATAAATCAGGCATATTCGGAGCAACAGCAATACTATTTTTACAATTAGCAGAAGAAAGAATGCATAAGAGTAAGAGAATGTCCGACTGTATGTTGAGAGGATTTTAATAATTTTGTTAAATGTTCTGCACCTTTTCTTGAGTTTGGACCTTTTCAACGTTTGGATTATTTCATTGGTAATGCGTGGAAAAAATCGTGTAGATTATTTAACAAACTAGATTTTTCCACATGTAGCAAATTTTTTTCGTCTCAATGTGTTTTTTTTAATCTGTGAATATAATGGAATAATCCTTACGTTGGAATTCAAGAAAAAGTCTGTGGGATATTAAACAGTAGTAAGTGGAAACCTCTGATGTAGATTATGAAAAATCGATAAAGGTTTTTTTTAAATATAATTAGAACAACTTTTAAAAACGCAGTCGAAAATTCTCTTTGTCTTATGTATTTTTGACATAAATGGAGTAGTATGGGTTTTGTAAAATTTATTTTCACTAATTATCAAATAGAAAACGTAATGAAGTGCCATACTTTCTTTAAACACTAGCTAAATTTAAAATATTTGGTAGCAAATATAGCCTTCAATTTAAGAGGCTTTTTTATTTTTAAATGAGATAATATTAGAAGTCCATGTGATTTTTTTTCTAAAAATTACCCCCTTTAAAACATTTCCCGGACTGTAACACAAATTCATGTTTTACATCCTTTTTATACTAGAATATGCTCTTTATTCAATAAAATGTAGTATTATCTTATAAAAAAGCAATTATGAAACCTTTAACGGTTTAAACGTGTTTTGTTTTGACATTGGACCCCACCTGACCTCGGTTTCAAAAATTTCGACCTCGGGTTGATCGACTAGAATTCGGGGTGGGGGGTCCGACCCCCACCGTGGATAGATTTTGAGATGTCATTTACCCGGAGTAAAGACCCACCAACTAGCTTCGGTGACCGTGTTCATCTGTGGTCTTTCCCTTTTGGTGAAAATGCGTGGTCCAGCATAAAGATTTCCATATTAGTTTTTTCTAAAACATTCAACCTTTTTATGACATTCCCCGGACTGTCAGCTTTCCAATGATATTTCATTTAGCTCAATTCATTTTGTGGTTATAAAGAAGGGTCTCCCCTTTTGGTGAAAACACTGTTGGCGTAAAGTTGTCCATGTTAAAATTTTTATAAATTCAACCACATTACTACAATTTCCGAACTATAAGCTTTCCAATGATATCTCATTTACCCCAATTCTTTTTGTGGTGAGGGAGGAAGAAAACGTCCAGCATTAAATGTTTATGTTGATTTTTCCAAAAAAACATGATATTTTGCCCCCGCCCCCCTACATTGACTAATAATTCTTACCAATAAGTTTGAGCCATTTCAAAGACATTTTTTATTGTAAAAACACGTTGTCCAGTGTAAAGGCGTCCATGCTAATGTTTTTTTTTAATTTCAACGCCCTAACGACACTCCTGGCTATAAGCTATCCAATGATACCTTATATTCACCTTAATCCGTTGGGTGGCTGGTAAGGAGTTAGGGAACAAACTAAAGACGAATTCTATCAGGGTGAAAACAGCAGAGTAGTAAAGTAACCACTCGTTTTTCGAGAAAATATCACGTGTAGAAAGACACCTGACGCAACTTAATAATAATTAGTTTTAAAGTACGCGAAATTTCGATCGGTTGATCTGCATACTACGAAAGATAAGTAGGAGATACTGTAATTATCTATTATGGTGACGCTTATGTATATTGGATACTTCATGTATAAACCGAGTTCCAGTGCAAAGTGCCTATAGCAATTTTGTAACTGAATTATTATTTTCTAATATTGTTTGTAATTTAGATGTGTCTTCATTGAGGATAGATTTAGCTAAAATCCGAAAGCTTTGAATGTCAACAATGAACGTTTTAACCTATGTTTTTCTTTCACTATTTAAGCTAAAAGTTGGAGATTTAAACGTTCATTGGAAATCTGTTTTTTCAAGCGCTTATATAGTCTGAAAAGTGATTCTATATTGTCATAATTCTGTGGAAATCGTTAATACCGAACAATTTATGATTCAAATGACAGGCTTTTGACCATCGTGTGCAGAGCGTGTAAATTATTATAAATCCCTGCTAAGATTTAATTTACATTTTTAATAACCCCGAAAAACGATAAACCAATAAATTTAATTTTTTAGTGAAAAGTTGTGGTTTTATGCGTTCACGCGGCACCTTATCATGTTAATCAAATTTCTACGCGAAGTAAAATAAAAATAATTGCCCTAAAACATATAACAAGCCGCAAATTGAATTGATTCAACATTGATGGGACTTACCCCCGATTACCCCGCCTCTTTTGCTTTTAACAGAATGGGTCAAAGACAACACCGTATAAAAGCTGTTTAGATTTGTTATTCCCATATTTAAGCGCGTTCAATTCGCGAGAATGATTTTTTCAAAAGCATAGCGTCCTAACTATAACAAAATGAGTCGGAATTACATAAAATACTTTAAACTGTGACCCTTTTTATCTTTTAACACACGAATAATATAAACAAAATGAGTTAGAGTCGTGTTGATTTTATACCGATTGTGACTCTTTGTATATCGTAGTAAACGACACTATCCGGTCGCGCTTGAATTGGCTTGTTCTACGGAAGGTGCTCAACACTCTTTATATATCATCGTTACTACAGTAAAATAAGCCACAGTAACTATAAAATACACCCGAATGTGACTTATTCTGTAGTTTATGGGCTACTGTTTTTATTTTAAAAAGAGTCACAGTCGAATAAATTTAATAAGAACTGCGGCTCATTTTGCCGTAGTAAGGACGATATTACCGCAGCGAGGCACTTCAACAGACTTCTCCTAAAAAGCCGAGCGATCAAACCCGCGCCCCGATTCGATAAGTTTAAGGTTTTGGAATTTTACAGGCAGAAAAAAGCGGGTCGGGAAAATGAGGCGTAAAGCCTCCTCAAATCAGAAAGCGTTCTTTTTGCCTCTGAAATCTGGCTCTTGGCGTTCATTTTAAAAGCTTTTTTAATTAATAAACTTGCGGGATCGAATTTTTTTTTACATAATGTTCCAATTAAGGTCGCATCGCAGATAAAAAGGACTCGCTAATGAATTAAGATTTGATTTAAATTTTCAATTTCAGTTGGGTCCTCAGTACGAACCCCCTTTAGGTTTTTATTTCGCTTAAAGCCGGATATGCGAGGCCAAACAAATAGCACTTATAACATAACCAAACAATACGCATAACAATATCGAAAAGAGATCAACATTTTTGTGTATTCGCCAGGACTCGATCTTGCGTCAGATTCAATGCGCCAGACGAGCGTTCTGTCACTGCGCCACGACTTGGTTAAATGAAAGTTTTATACAGCTGGAAGTTCTATCTTAAAAATACCAAAGTTTTCTCCTCTTATTTGATAGCATTAATCAAAAAATGACAAATTAAAAAAATGTCAATTCAAAACCACAAAATATATGAAACATATGAAAAAAAAATCAAATAAAAAAATACCGATTAAATTTAATCTTTTTATTGGAGGGCGCAAAAATAGGATTTAAATTTTTGCAAAAACTATGCACCGCTCGTCACAATGTAACAGACACGTCTGTCATATAGTATTTGTGATCACGTCATATAGGTTTTACTCTGTGGGAATGGTTCTGGTAGGAGCTAATAAAATCACTTTTAGCCAATTAATGCTTGGGAAAAACACTTTTAGCCAATTAATGCTTGGGAAAAAACTTTTAGCCAATTAATCTCCAATGGATGAAAGATCTTTTTTTATAAGCACTGATTGGCTAAAAGTGATTTTATAACGTTATAACTCTGTAAAGAATATTAACACTGAACAATTTCCGTTTATATAGGATGGTTTTGACTATCGTGGATGAAAATCTATACGAATACTTTTTTTAAAGTTAGATTAAGAATTTTTTTTTTATGAAGAACTTTTATTTAAAAATTTCAGAAAACTAAGTTAGAAAATCCCGGTGGATAGGATACGAATGTTAAAAATGATACAAATGCAATTACATTATTTTTGCCAAATAACTAAAACCATAAGAGAAAAAATACATTTTTGTCAGATCGCCTGATCGGTAGACTTTATTAACTTTAGTATTCAATTTTTTCGTTTGTAACAATTTACAATCAGCAGGTAATAAATCAACTAATTTCACAAAAGATATGATTTGTAAAACAAAACAACCCGTTTTTCCAACCAAATGTATGCTCACCGGATTGAATAGTTTAAAAGTGTTTACTTCTATACGAAAGTTGGAGCAGACTTCTGATGAATTGAACTCTGCGTTACTGCAATATACACACTTATCGATGGTTCACAACCGGAGTGACAATGAACAATCACGACGGTTAATTCGATGTACACAAAGGTCTCGGGAAGCACTAATTATAATATGTATATGACGTTGATTAACAACAAAAAACTGAGCATAAATAAATATGGACAACCAACTATTTTGTGTTTTTTTTTACATTTTTTCTAAAAAAACGGTTGTCTATACTTTTTTCTTACTCGTTTTTTTTTCGTTAACCAACGTCATATACGAATTATTTCCATTTTTTCTCGAGACCTTTGTGTACATTGAAATAATCGTCGTGACTGTTCATTGACAACGCGTTCCGTGCGCGTTTTCCATCATCACATCGTCACATGCCGCTGCGGTGTGCGCGCCTTGTCACTTGTCACATGTCACTCCGGTGTAATAACAATGTCTGAGAATTTTAAGGTAGAACACCACAGTTAGGAAGAATTTTACTAAAAGTTAGATATCAACTTAGATATTAATTTTTGTCCGACAAAAGTACAGTGCAATCGAAAGCTCAGATTATGATGTATCTAACGGTAATAATTTCATTGTTTACCAGTTGTTCTATTTTAAGATATATTTCAATGAATCTAAAGCTAAAAAAACAGTGTTTGGCCATGTAAAAAATTTGATTCATTCAGTTTTTTCCGCAATTTTATAGAAAGTTAAAGAAAAATAGGGGGCAACTTTTAGATGTGGTTTGGAGTAAAACGTAATTTAAAATTTGAAGAAAATTAAAAAAATCGATGTTTTTAAAAGAAAAATCAAATAAAAAAATCCTGAATTAGTTTTTTAATCAAATACAATTCAAAGTATTCATTAGACTTGTGTCTAACTATTTCCAAACTTTCATTAAAATCTGAGAGAATCAATTTTTTTTAAATTTTCGTTTAATTTTTTTTAATTGACGCCCAGAAACTACATTTTGAATAGTTTCTTTAAAACTGTCTTTTATTGGAGATATCTCAGCTGACCCAGTAGCCGAGTGGTCAGTACGTCGGGCCTGGATTCTCGGATCCTTGGGATCGACTTTTCACTGGGACACATTTTTAACGTCAAAAAAATTTTTATTATAAAATTTTTAGCTTTTTAATTAAAAAAGTGTTGTATTATTCAAGATACGCTGAATTGAAAATGAAAAAATAAAATATTTTTGGTGATAATTTTTATTAATATTTGAATTTTTGACATGTATTGTATTGATGTTATTTGATGATTGTGGACGAAAACATTTTTTTACAGAAAAATGAATGTCAAAAATTGAATCAGCAGGTCTAATTACTTTAGTAAGAATTAATTAGTAAGGATCTGCCGTCAAAATCTAACTGTGGTGTTCTACCTTAACTTTGGAAGTTCAACGGACTTAAATTTGGCACTGACCCAGGTTTCTATGAGGTGAAATCATTGGAAATACAATTTAAAATTTAGTACAAAACAAGTGTAAATAAAACATTCTTAATCATCCTGATAAATTTTTGCAACGAAAATATTTTTAAAAAAAAGAAAAAAAAATTGGCATAAAATGAGTCCAGCAGAAAAAAATCGCAGGCTGAAAAAAGCAAGGAAAGTCGCAGTGTTCTCTGCACGAAAACAAACACTGTGTTAAAAATCGCTGCGCAAGAGGACTAACAGATAAGCGCGGATTTTCGCTAAAAAAGTCGCGCATGTAAAATTTTTTAGCAAAATTTTAATCAAAAAATTTCTGTACTGTACAGTTGAAAAGTTACCTAGGTTGGTTCATACTTCATCTAAAGTTTTCGAAGGACAATTTTAATTCGTCCGAAATTGTCGTTTGGAGTTTGGACACTTTGGACGAAAAATGCACCAGCCTCTACGTATATAGTTCTTACAAGTGTGAATAACTTAAAACGAGAGTAAAACTATCAAAAAAATTATGTATGCTGCATAGTTTCCGTGAAAAAACCTCAAAATATGGTGAAGCATTGCTTAAAAATATTGCTAGAAATTTTTTAAACCGCAAATCGTCACAACCGTCGGATAACTGTGATGGGTATTCATTTCCTCCGTTTAAAAAAATTTAGTGATAGGCGGAACTGCGGAACTCCCGGAACACCGGAACGGAAACCGGAATTGAGATTTTCCAAAAATCCGGAGCAGGAACCAGAAGCGGAATTCCAAATTTTTCTCGGAACATCCGGAACAGGAACCGCAACTGCCCATCACTAAAAAGAATCATTTTATTAAAATGTTTTAAGTCGAATTGAAATAATTTGAAAACACAACCCCTAGCGGTGTGTCCCATACTGGGTCGATTTTGTCATATTGTAACAACCCCGGGTTAAAAATTTAGGGGGAATTCGCATACAAAATCTCAGGGCTATGCTTTTAATATACTATTACATATGCTTCACGGTATATAGATGGTGGTGCATTTGGGTTTGTTTGCTCGGAACACCGTTTTCATCAGATGGCAATTTAGTGCTCCCGATTTTTGACATTAGTAAGCTTTTCCAAACAAAACCACTCGTGCAAAAATGGAAATGAAATTGATCTCCTCACCGCCCGTTTTCTGGTCCAATTTTCGAATTCCATAACCGCCGAATCCCACCGTCTAAACAACGTGACGGAACGAGTTTTTCGGGGTGTTTATTTACACTTTTGTCAAAAGGCGCTTATATTTATATATCGCACCTTTTATTTCCGTTGCAAGT
This sequence comes from Microlaimidae sp. YZB2_3, assembly GCA_030248175.1. NCBI lineage: Eukaryota > Metazoa > Nematoda > Chromadorea > Desmodorida > Microlaimidae > Microlaimidae sp. YZB2_3. Next base: position 4,881 of record JASAMX010014089.1, on the reverse strand, counting down.
TCTATAATAAGTTTTATTATATGCTTTTTCCCTGTGCCATTGTTCATAAATCAAGGCTGTCGCAGTACAGGGCACGATGACGCTTATGTTTTTTTGTAAATTTACTTAATTTTAAAATAAAATTGATTTTATTAGTAAATAAAGGTATTGTTTTTTAATAAATCAGCACATGTGGTGCATAAAAAGATATTGTTGTGTTAAGTATTTTAAAAGTTGCAAAATAAAAAAGCATAGCAACACAATGTATCTCCAACCAAGTTCCCATTTTTCGCAGCTTCAAGTTCCCAAAAATTTCCGACGATTCCAAGTTCCCTACACTTGTAAATAAAACACCTCGTATAGGCACCTTGCACTGGAACTCGGTTTATACATGAAGTATGCGATAAACATAGCGAGTCACCATAATTGATAATTACCGTATCTCCTGCTTATCTTTCGTAGTATGCAGATCAGCCCTCGAAAGCGCGCAAAATTTCGATCGGTTGATCTGCATACTACGAAAGATAAGTAGGAGATACGGTAATTATCCCTTATGGTGACGTTTATGTATATTGCATACTTTATGTATAAACCGAGTTTCAGTGCAAGGTGCCTATAGCTTCAGTGCGTCACTTGAGACGCATTCTGTCCTTTTATCATAATTTTAGTTGTGACATTTTCACTTCAATTTAAGTACTTAAGGCGTCTAAGATTTGTCTTGATATATAGATAGGTAGGTTGACCCCACTTGGTGGGTTACAAATTTCACCAATTACGGCAAAAACAACCAGAATTTAACTAATTTGCTAAAGAAATAACATAACTCGCTTTAATATGCAAAATTGAGAATTTGTTTGAATAAATTTATTGCTGCTGTAATTTTTTGTAGGGGTCACTGACTTAAATTAGGAAATTCGGACAAATTTGTATAATCAAAAATAAAGTTTGAAAAACAAATTAACGAAAAAAAATCGTTTGGGTTTATAAGTAAGAATAAAAAGTACCTTATTTTTTATTAAATGGTAATTACAATTCCTCATTATTAAAATTAGTTGTTTTTTTTATTTAAAAATAAAGAGTTTTCCATGATAAAACATATAAAATTATTGCTAAAAAATTATTTTACATAAATTTCGCATCAAAAAATATTGTTTAAAAAAGTCATTGAGTACCGTTTAATGGAAACAGTCTATACGAAAGTCCCAATATGTTTTTAAAAAAAATTTTATCAGTTATTATAGCTAGTTCAAAACTTTAAAAGTTTATATAAGCTTTGTAAAACAAGCCGTCCAAAAACTACAAAGTATTTGAAAATAGACAGGAAATCGCCACGATTAGTTTTTACTTTTTTCAAGTTATTTATTTACAATATTTTATATTTTACTTAATGGATTTAGAAAATAACACTAATAGGTAGAAATTTTCTCGTATAAGCCATGTTTCAATTTTTATAAGTATTTGTTCAGATTTGGAAAATTATAGATTTAAAACAAAAGAAAGGTGCATTATTCTTAATTGAATTCGGGTGGTCAAGATTCCGGAGGATTAAAAATGGTTATTTTTTATTTGACTATAAAATCAGTTTTAAAAATTTTGCAAAATCAATTATTTTCTATAAATTTCGCATATTTATTTTAAAAATATTATTGTTTAAAAAAGTCATTGATTGTTGTTTAATCAAAACAGCCGACAAACGTCAAAATATGCTTTTTTGAGTTATTAGATCGTCCAAAAACTTTTAAAGTTAATATAAGCTTGGCCGCCCGGGGGCCGTGAGACTCGAAAAAAGCGGCTTAAACGAATAAGCCCCAGGGCAAACATTTTAGCCGGTGTGTGATTTTATAATATTTACTATTGGAGGGCGCCAATAATACAAAGGGACAAGAGCTCAAATGTACACTGTCAGTTTGCTGGAAGACTTATCCTTTAAGTATTATAGACTTCCAGTTGTCGACAAATTTTTTGTATCGTTTTAAAGTATAGATCGTTCGCTTTAAAAGAGTTTAATCAATAAATTGTTTTTCAGAAGTGCAAAAACTTTTAGGATTTTTTTAAGCGGAAATAATTATAATTTTAGCAAAATAAATATATTGATTAACTGCTCCTAACATATTTTTTATACAGGCCAATATATAAAAAAATGAAAAACGGTATGTATTGTATCAAAAACATCAATCATTCGTGCGCAGTAATAGTATAAACCCATTGCGATCGTTATCTGAGCTCAAACGTGGGGTACATACCGCGTTCCGCGTCTATATGGTTTAAAACGCTGTCTAGCTATCCTGGCCCAGCATTGAGCTACTGAGCTATATATACTGGCGTGTTTTAGACGTGTTTTAGACGCACTGCCTTTTCGCGTTTTAGACGTGTTTTTTGGCCTAAAAAATCGCAATGGGTTAAAGCTATGAAAAGAATATTTGGGCTCGGTTGTCTTATTACAAAATCATGTAAGTGTGTAGCTTTGATTTTAATTTATCGTTTTGAGACAGACATTAGGACAATTTATATCCTTTTTTATTTCAGTTGATAAAGTGATGGGACTAATTTTAAAAAATCCTTTAAAAGTTGAGCATAAAAACAGTGATATGACCCTAGGGACCTATTTCATAAAGATGTTTGTAAATTTTCATTTTACAAATCTCCACCTATTTTTGTTAAATATACGATGAAGAATCATAACACTTAATTCGATCCATCAAACTTTTGAAAAAAAACATGATGCATTTAAAGCCAGAAATGTTACTTCCTAATTTTGTTTGAACAATGTTTGCTAAAAAGTTGTAAATTTAAAAACTGGTAAAAATAAAAATAAGTTGGATTTCTATAAAAAAGATAAGAATTAAATTGCACTTCATCTTTTTCTGTCTGCAAAACTGTGGGATTTTTTTCCCGTCAGTCTCGAACTTGTAGTTGTTTTCTTTTGGTTTTTGTCAGGGGAAATAAATACTATTGATAGTGTTTTATTTAGGTAAAAATCTTTTCTGTATGTTTTGTTTTCTAAACAAATATTAAAATAAAACACAACAATACTGGACTTTACTGTGATAAATCTTTATATCTGCTAATTTTATGAAAAAATCGTTATTATTTTAAATCTAATTTAAAGTATAATAAGCTGCATAGACAATTACAGTCGTTTAGTCGACAACCGGGTGCCCTAATAAACCAAACCAAACGTTGCCGACGTTTAGCGCATCCCTTCCCTGTACGCTTTAGCATAGTGTCTCATTTCTTCGTAACATTTACAAAAAAGAAATTGGGCTGTTACAAAAAAATTGGCACGTTTGTAAATTTTTTGAAACAACGCCCAGGACACGTCATATTTTGTGCCTTAACGCAAGCCCCAAGAAGAGCACTCGAAAGCCTCAATTGAGGCGCCATCCTTCCTTCACTCTCTTCTTTAAGCCCCTACCCAAATTAGGGTACTGTTACATTATTATATGCTTTAATTTCATGTCATAATAAATTTTTGGTTAAACCTCTGCGTCACCGGACAGCCGTTCCTTTTTATTGAAAGACGCGATTTACATTTTACGTCTGAAACATTACAAAAATTAGAAAAGGTTAAATAAGCTCAATTTTACTCAAAATATGATCGTAGTAAAGCGGGTTATTTAAATGGCATCTTGTTAGAATGTTAATAAAATCCAAGAGTACCGGTTAAAACACGACAGGTTTTCAGGACCTTCAAAAAATGTCATATAGTATTCGTGATGACGTCATATACGTTTTGCTCTGTGCGAATGGTTGTGGGAGGAGCTAATAGAATCACTCTTAGCCAATTAGTGCTGGGGAAAAATTAATCTCCAATGGATGAAGGATTTCCTTTTTTCATAAACACTAATTGGCTAAAAGTCATTCTAATACGTTTTAACTCTGTAAAGAATATAAACACTAAACAATTTCGGTTTTGACTATTGTGAATGGCGTATTTTGTTGTGCAAAATACTATCAAAACTGAAATACAAAGCTTTTGAAACATCACGTCAGGAGCCTCAAAATGTCATATCGTTTCGCCCAATGCTGCATCTTGCTTTGGGGTGTGGATACTATCGGATCCATCACGCCAGCATATGTTTTGTTCTGGGGAGTGGGGCTGAGTGGAATAATTTTTTCCCAAGTTCTAATTGCAATTGGCTAAAAGTGATTCTATAACGTCGTAACTCTGTAAAGATCTTTAAGACTGAACAACTTCCGTTTAAATGGAAGGGTTTTGATCACCGTAAATGGTGTATCACTTGTTGGTGACTTGACAAGACAGCTTTTACTTTATACTTGGCTTTGTTTTAGTAAGTTCCAGTCATTTGTGCAAAAGTTTAGGCAAAATTTAAAAAAAATGAAAGAATCTTAAATTGCACCTAACCCCATGAAATAGCATTTCATATTAAAATTTTCAAAATAACATGAATTATTATTTACCCTGATTTGATACACAAGTAGCCTGTGTGTCATACGGCTGCCATATAATTGCCAGTTTGGGTTGGCTTTGATATCAAAGTAAAAATTTTTAAACGAATATTTTTTGGGAAAAATTTGGTTTCAATTTTTCAAAGAAAATACCTAGCAATCGACAAAAGTCACGTAAGGAATAATTTCCATACAACAGGATTAAAATTTGCAATACATCCTTTGGAATATTGAGTTCAGTACAATCATGGTACACTTGCTGTTTGTACGATAATTGATTTTTTTGTTAAAAACCACTGAACTCAAAACACCAAAGGCGTCGTTACCTTGGCAAAATGAGCCACAAATCGTATAAAATACATGCGACTGTGACTCATTTTAAATTTTAAAAAGGTACCCCAAGAACGCCAAAACGAACCACAGTCACGTGTATTTTGTAATCACGGTGGCTTATTTTGCCGTAGTAACGACGATAGAGGGTAGGCAAGAAAG
>JASAMX010014088.1:0-53405 GCA_030248175.1 Microlaimidae sp. YZB2_3 | reverse complement strand
TTTGCTAGCGATAGCACAATTTGGGTCTAGAAGTATTTTTAAAATTTTCTCGCTCTTCGTCTTATGCTCCGTTTCAACTTGTTTGGCAATCTTTAGCTATACCAATTAGATGGGAATTTAGTGAGATCTTAATTGTCTCTACTTCTAAATTAGTGTTAATTACGCTCTCAATTTTTAGTTACAAAAAAAATGTATATCTCGACAAATACACGAAAAATGAATGATTAAGATATCAAATTAAGTGAAATAGTGAGTGCATAATCTGGGAACCTAATTCGTCATACACATTCATATTTTCACGTAAAGATTTGTCGCAAAAATGTTTGGGGAGGGAGGGTCACAATTCCTAACCACAGGAAATATTTTGTTAAAAATATTAAAAAAACGCGTAATTTCTTTAATTTACGCCTTTTCACAAAATATACAAAAAATAGGGAAACTTTCGCCATGAATAAAAAAATTTGTCCGAAAAATTGAGTAATTTGATAAATAATTGTTAAAATCAAGTATCTAACAAAAGATGGGAGTGCCTTAATGGTAAAAATAACTTTCTAATTTAAACTGCCTTCATCACAAATTCTGCTGCTTCCTATTGGCTCAATCCAAAATTACCTGCCTCCACCTAGCCCTGAGGCAGTTTTAGCCGTTCTCCATCTGCCTGTTAACTTGTACTTGCTTCAACATAGGAGGCAGAACACCTTCCTCCCACAGAGGCAGTTTTACTTGCGTCCACCCTGCCTCCAAACGCCTCCGAGGTGTTCTTACCTTCATGCGAGGCAGGTACTATGGCCTCCGAGAAATCGTAATCTGCCTTCAGTTATCTAAGAATAGGTTTGCTGCAAAGAGTCGTCCTTACGGGAATAACTTTTTGCTGAAAAATTTTAATAGTTACATTGACTTTTCAAATTTCTGTATACTACTAAATCTGTTTCTTCATGACTCTGCCAAACTATGTTGAAAATTTAATTGGAAGACTAAGATGAAATTTACTTCTACTAGGGCTGGAATACTGGGCAGGAGGAGTCTAGGGGTTGAGACCCCCCGGGGTCGGGCAAAGGAAAATTCAAATTTTTCCCCTTTAGGGTCGCCAAAAGATAAGATTTGGGGGTCTAGAAAGCAATTTTTTGAAAATTTTTTGCTCTTCGTCGGTTAGTTTTCCCCCAAATTTGTGTTACCTCGTTGAATCTTTGAGCCTACCACGCTGGACCCCCATCTTACGCTCAAGTTGGTCTCTACTTCTGTGTTACTTCGTCTCTTGATATGACCACGTATAAATCCCCCTTAGAATGTTATAGTAAGATTAAAATATAAAGGTTAAGGGAAATAAATTAAAAAAGATTTACTTTGATTACTCAGCCGCAAATTCACGTACCATTTTTTAGGCCTAGTTTTGAAACCAAAGTTTTTAATATCAAACTTGTTAGTAAATTATTTTTTCTTTCGTTTAGGGACTTATTTTTATTAAATAATAGGAAAAATAAATAAATATGTGGCATAAACAAATGAATATTAAACACTACGCGAGAAAGCGGGCGGAAAGTTTTTTTAGTTCTTCTAGGAAAAATCACATTTTTTCTTGGACACCCCAACCTTCCCCAAATTTCGTTTCCGATTTGGACCACGCTCCTTTCCGGGGCCACGCCCCACTGCGCCGGCGATAAAATACCCATTCATTTTTCAAGAAAGGATCACGTGGAAAAAATATTTACATCATCATGACGAGGGGGACGGAGCTTTCATTTTTTTTTGGGGGGGGGGGGGCGGATTGCCTACAAAAAAAAAAAATTTCGGAGAAGGGGCTCCGCCCTTTAATTTTGAAAACGTTAAAAAAGCAGGGATAAACGCAAAGCATAAGCCTAAGTGTAGATTTTTTTTTGGCCTAGAAATTATCGTAGGCCGAAATTTTCTAGCGGTAAAAATATCAAATTTTCTTAGTTAAAAATTACATTGGGAAGAGCCTGATTTTCCACAAAAAGGGAGGGTTCAGACCCACCCATTTTGTAAAACCGCAAAGCGCATGAGCAAGATTTTGCACTTCATATTTTATGAAAACGCAGCCAATGCTAATAGCGCCTGGAAAAAAATTAGGAGGGGAGTATAGGTGAGCACGGTCGGGGAAGCTGGGGGGGGGGGGGGTCAGCCCGGCAAATCGCATTTTGAATTCCAGGAAGAGGTACCTAGGGGGCGTCCGGACCCCTAGGTTTTCAGGGGGGGTCGACCCGGGTGCGAAATTTTGAATTTTAGAGAGGGGTCAGGTGGGGTTCGGTGTCCAAAGCAAAACAGTTTTAAACCATAATAACTTTAATAATTGTTCTTTTTATAGGATAATACTACATTTTATTGAATAAAAAGCCATATTCATGTATAAAAAAGGTGTAAAAGCATGAATATGTGATGAAAATTCACCTTTTTTGGAAGAAAATTTAGTATAAAAAAGGTACCTAAAATTTTCCCGAGGGGGGAAGGGGGGTCAGATTTCAAAATCTAGAGGGGGGTCAAGGGTAAAATAATTCGGAAATTTAGGGGGAGGGGGGGAGCCCCCCTAGATTTTCGTTGAGGGGGGGGGCCCAAAATTCTCGAGGCCAGGGGGGGGGCGGGGGGACCCCACCCCCCCCCCCCCCCCCCTCTCTCCACCTATGGAGGGGAGAGGTACATAAATCAATCAATATGATTGTTTGCTTAGCTTTTTCCCGTGTAATACTTATCATTCACAAAATATCATACTAACTTTACCAAATACATTAGCATTAGGCAAGATAAAAATAGCGAGATATACGTCGTATACCTATAGAAAGTGACTGCTAAGCAAAGTTGGTTACGTCCCGGTCACCTGAAAACTTTTTAATCATTTTTATTCAGGTGCGTGTGCGCTTCATTCTTCATTTCTTCCTGAGGGCGAGCGGTTACGCCCTTAACTTCAGCTTAAAGAATTCTTCCCGAACCTTAGTCTTTTATTTTCGTTTTGTCTAATCCTAGATCAAATTGGTGGCTAACAATGTATGCCACGAACATTGAAAAGTTTATTTACAAAATTATCCGTTAATCACATTACAATATTTTTTCTATTTTATAAATATCTAATTCTCAAAAGTTCTATGATACATATTACATGATATTAAAAATATTTCTTTTGCACAATAATCACAATCTGCGATGCCTTATTAAATCTACTTGTTTGTAGCGACGAATTTTTAAAACATAAAACACACAATAAATTTTTTTTACAAACATTTGTAAAATTAAGAAAATTAAGTGAATAAAAAATTTTTAATAAATATCCTATATAATTTTGTTGTTTCAAATTACACACACAAAAAAACGGTTTCAACACACAAAAAAATAAAAATCCGAAAAACCTCTGCTTTAAAGGCTGAAATTCAAAAACCTCTAAAATTTACAATATTCATATCAGGCTTGTGCGGTCTGGAAAAGCCCTTCCCTTTATTGGAGGATTCTCCGTCGGCCCCCTCCCGCCAAAAATAAAAAAAGTATTCCAAAATTATGACGTCATTGTTGATCTATCGCGATGATCGCGATAGATCAACAATGACGTCATAATTTTAGAATACTTTTTTTATTTTTTGGCGGGAGAGGGGGGCAATAAAACGGGGGGAATCCTCCAATAAAGCGGGAAGGGGCTTTTCCAGACCGTGCACAAGTCTGATATTGAATGCTATTGTAAAGTTTAGAGGGTTTTTAATTTCAGCCTTTGAAGCTTGAGGTTTTTCGGATTTTTATTTTTTGTGTGTGTAATTTGAAACAAAATATTTTTTGTGTGTGTAATTTGAAACAAAAAACAAAATTATATAGGATATTTATTTAAAAATTTTTATTCACTTAATTTTTATTAATTTTACAATGTTTGTAAAAAAAATTTATTGTGTGTTTTTGTGTTTTTTTAAAATTCGTCCGCTACAAACAAGTAGATTTAATAAGGCATCGCAGATTGTGATTATTGTATTATCCAAAAGAAATATTTTTAATATCATGTAATATGTATCATAGAACTTTTGAAAATTAGTTGTTTAAAAATAGAAAAAATATTGTAATGTGATTAACGGATAATTTTGTAAATAAACTTTTCGATTTCGTGGCATACATTGTTAGCCACCAATTTGCTGTAGGATTAGACAAAACAAAATAAAAGACTAAAGTTAAAATTCTTTAAGCTGAAGTTAAGGGCGTAACCGCTCGCCGTCAGGAAGAAATGAAGAATGAACGCACACGCACCTGAATAAAAATGATTAAAAAGTTGTCAGTGACAGGGACGTAACCAACTTCGCTTCTCTCAGCGGTCACTTTCTATAGTATACAAACATATATCTCGCTATTTATCTTGCCTAATGCTAATGTTATTTAGTAAAGTTAGTATAATATTTTTTATAAATGATAAGTACTACACAGAAAGCTAAGCAAACAATCATATTGATTGATTTATGTACCTCTCCCCTCCATAGGTGAGAAAGGGGGGGCAGGGTGGAGTCCACCCCCCTAGCCTCGAAATTTTGGGCCCCCCCCCCCTAGACGAAAATCTAGGGGGGGGTCTCCCCCCCCTCCCCCTAAATTTCCGAATTTTTTACCCCTGACCCCCCTCTAGATTTTGAAATCTGACCCCCCCCCCGCTCCCCGCTTAGGAAAATTTTAGGTACCTTTTTTATACTAAATTTTCTTCCAAAAACGTGAATTTTCATCACATATTCATGCTTTTACACCCTTTTTATACATGAATATGGCTTTTTATTCAATAAAATGTAGTATTATCCTATAAAAAGAACAATTACTAAAGTTATTGTTTTGCTTTGGACACCGGACCCCACCTGACCCCCCTCTAGATTTCAAAATTTCGCACCCCGGGTCGACCCCCCCTAAAAAGCTAGGGGGGGGGGTCCGGACCCCCCTAGGACCCCCCTCCTAGAATTCAAAATTCGATTTACCCCGGGTAACCACCCCCCTAGCTTCCCCGACCGTGCTCACCTATGCTCCCCTCCTAAATTTTCCAGGCGCCTCTAGCATTGGCTCGGATTTTTCATAAAAAATATGAAGTCGAGATGCTGCTCATGCGCTTTGGTTTACAAAATGGGTGGGTCTGAAAGGTCTCTAAATTCCTTTTTTTGTGAAATCCAGGCTCTTCCAATGCGTGCTAATGTAATTTTTAACTAAGAAAACATGTTTTTACCGCTAAAAACACTAGATAATACATTATTAGGCCAAAAACAGTGTATTATACAGCTTTATCTACGTTTATCCCTGCTTTTTTAACGTTTTCAAAAATTAAAGGGGGGCGAAGCCCCCCCCCCCCCCCCTTCTCCCGAAATTTTTTTTTAACACAATCCGCCCCCCCCCCCCAAAAAAAAAATGAAAGCCTGGGTACGTCCCTGGTCAGTGATGATGTAATAAGTTGCGTCACGTGTTTCTTTCCACGTGATATTTTCTTGAAAAATGAATGGTTATTTTATCACCAGCATGGGCGTGGCCAGGAATTCGGAAAGGAGCGTGGTCCAATCCTGAACAAAATTTGGGAAAGGTTGGGGTGTCCAAGGGGGTCCAAATCCTAAACTTTATAAAAGGACTAAAAAAAAATTTCCGCGCTTCTCGCGTAGTGTTTAATATTCATTTGTTTATGCCACATATTTTATTATTTTCCTATTATTTAATAAAAATAAGTCCCTAAAACAAAAGAAAAAATAATTTACTAACAATTTTGATACCTTAAAATTTTTGGTTTCCAAAACATTAACCACTAAAAAATGAGTACATTGAATTACGGCTGAGTAATGCAAAGTAAAAGAAAATCTTTTTAAAATTACTTCCCTTAACCTTTATATTTTTAATCTTACTATATAACATTCTAAGGGGGGTACAACGTGGTCATATCAAGATTACAAAACAAAGTAACACTAATTTAGAAGTAGAGACAATTAAGACATTAAGAATGGGGGGTCCAGCGTGGTCATACAAAGATTGTCAAACAAGGTAACACAAATTTGGAAACGGAGACCTATTAATCGAGCGAAGAGCGAGAAAATTTTCAAAAAATTGCTTTCTAGACCCCAAATTTTTTATCTTTTGGCGACCCTAAAGGGGGAGGGGAATAACTCCAAATTTTTCCCTTTGCCGACCCAGGGGGGTCTAGACCCCCTAGACTCCTCCCTTGCTATGCCCATGCCACCCAGCTATTTTCACCCTAGTAGAATATAGAATTCATCTTTAGTACTCCAATTAAATTTTGAGACATCATTTCGCAGAGTCATGAAGAAACAGATTTAGTAGTATTTTGCAGAACGGAAGTCAATGTAACTATTAAAATTTTCAGCAAAAAGGTTTGATATTCCGGTAAGGACGACTCTTTGCGGCAAACCTGCTCTTAGATAACTGAAGGCAGGTACAATTTTCTCGGAGGCAAGTATACCTGCCTCGCATGAAGGTAAAACTACCTCGGAGGCGTTTAGAAGGCAGGGTGGACGCAAGTAAAACTGCCTCTGGGAGGAAGGTGTTCTGCCTCCTATGTTGAAGCAAGTACAAGTTAACAGGCAGATAGAAAACAGCTAAAACTGCCTCAGGGGCTAGGTGGAGGCAGGTAATTTAGAATTGAGCCAAATAGGAAGCAGCAGAATTTGTGATGAAGGCAGTTTAAATTAAAAACTTGCTTTTACCATTAAGGCACTCCATCTTTTGTTAGATACTTGATTTTAACAATTATTTATCAAATTACTCAATTTTCGGACAAAATTTTTTTTATTCATGGCGAAAGTTTCCTATTTTTTGTATATTTTGTGAAAAGGCGTAAATTAAAGAAATTACGCGTTTTTTTAATATTTTTAACAAAATATTTCCTGTGGTTTAGGAATTGTGACCCTCCTCCCCCAAAATGGCATTTTGCGACAAATCTTACGTGAAAGATTGCTGAATGTGTATGACGAATTAGGTTACAGATTATGCACTCGAAGAAAACGACTACTTTCCACTTTAATTTGATATCTTAATCATTATGGTTGGTGCAGTATTTGTCGAGATATTGCGTTTTTTTGTAAGACTGAAATTAAGGGCGTAACCGCTCGCCGCACAAAGTAACACTAATTTAGAAGTAGAGACAATTAAGACATTAAGAATGGGGGGTCCAGCGTGGTCATACAAAGATTGCCAAACAAGGTAACACAAATTTGGAAACGGAGACCTATTAATCGAGCGAAGAGCGAGAAAATTTTCAAAAAATTGCTTTCTAGACCCCAAATTTTTTATCCTATCGTGACCGTAAAGGGGGAGGGGTGTAACCCCAAATATTTTTGCCGACCCAAAAGGACCCCCTAGACTCCTCTCTGGCTACGCCCATGCCACCCAGCTATTTTTACCCTTCTAGAATATAGAATTCATCTTTAGTACTCCAATTAAATTTTGAGACATCAGTTTGCAGAGTCATGAAGCAACAGATTTAGTAGTATTTTGCAGAACGGAAGTCTATGTAACCATTAAAATTTTCAGCAAAAAAGGTTTGATATTCCGGTAAGGACGACTCTTTGCGACAAACCTGCTCTTAGATAACTGGAAGCTGGTACAAATTTCTCGGAGGCAAGTATAACTGCCTCGCATGAAGGTAAAACTACCTCAAAGGCAGGGTTCAACTGTTTTTGAGGCAGGTAAAACTGTCTCGGAGGCGTATAGAAGGCAGTGTGGACGCAACTAAAACTGTCTCGGAGGCAGGTGTTCTGCCTCCTATGTTGAAGCATGTACAAGTTAGGAGGCAGGTAGAAAACAGCTAAAACTGCCTTAGAGGCTGGGTAGAAGCAGGTAATTTAGAATTGAGCCAAATAAAAAGCAGTAGAATTTAGGATGGAGGCAGGTTAAATTAAAAACTTGCTTTTACCATTAAGGGACTCCATCTTTTGTTAGATACTTGATTTTAACAATTATTTATCAAATTATTCAATTTTATCAAATTACTCAATTTTCGGACAAAATTTTTTTATTCATAACGAAAATTTCCTATTTTTTTGTATATTTTGTGAAAAAGCGCAAATTAAAAAAATTACGCGTTCTTTTTTAAATTTTTTTCAACAAAATATCTCCTGTGGTTTAGGAATTGTGACCCCACCCCCACCCCCAAAATGGCGTTTTGCGACAAATCTGTACGTGAAAAATTGCTAAATGGGTATAACGAATTAGGTTACAGATTATGCACTCAAAGAAAACGGCTACTTTCCACTTTAATTTGATACCTTAATCGTTAAGATTGGTGCAATATTTGTCGAGATATTGCGTTTTTTTTTGTAAGACTGAAATTAAGGGCGTGACCGCTCGCCGTCAGGGAGAAAGAAAAAATGAACGCGTGAAAATAAAAATAATAGAAAAATTTTCAGTAATGACGTAACCAATTATTATTAAGTGGCGTCACGTGTTTTTCTCCACGTGATATTTTCTAGAAGAACGAGTGGTTACTTTACCACCCAACAATTTTCACCATGATAGAATTCACCTTTAGTTAAAACATTGCTTAGTTTACAAAAAACTATCACAATCGTAAATTTATTGTTATTTGTTTAATTTTTAGTTAAATTTGTACTAAGTATTTCGACTTCTGCTAAAATTAATAAAAAATATTTCGAATAATTTTTTTTAATTGTTTCAAACAAAACAAAATTCATTTGAATACAACTTTCAGCCAATAAGCACCTGCGAAAAATTGATCTCCAATGAAATTAAAGATCTACATTTTTAGCTCCTCCCAGTTTCATTCTCAGAAAACAAAACATATAGGGGCAAATCACGAATAATACGGGCCATTTGAGGATCTTTAGAATTCTAATGTGTACTTTTGTGTTCACAGCAAAAACGATGGTCTTTTCCGTTTTGTCGGTTTTAAAAAATTAAAGCTGAGGTGCTTAAAAATTTCACAGTGGTCAGAAAAATGTAAATTCCCAGCCATATATATACCTAGTTTTTATAAGTGTGTTTTTTAAAAACATTGTTTCAGTTATGTTGTAGTTTAAAGTATTTTGATGACTTTGGTATCATTTAGTGATGTTCTTAGTCTTAATGCTTAATACTGGAGCTCAGAGGGTTGCTCCGGATCTCGTAAAAGTGAAGCTCTGCTTCGAAACTTGGAGCTCCGTAAATGTGTAAAACGAACACTTATTAATTCTATTAAAATATTCTTGAAGATTTTCTGTTTCTGTATTTTGTGTTGCTGGATTAATTCAGTATAATCACTTCGTCGTTACTTTGAAACAAAGAGTCACAATCAGTAAAAAATAACGTGACTCTGACTCATTTAGTTTATATTATATGTGTTTAGATATAAAAAGAGTCACAGTTACGAGTATTTACGACAAGTCTGACTTATTGTGTCAAAGTAACGATGACATCCATTTTTGCCTGTACGTGCATAATTGAGAATCCTTTCAAAATGTTTACGAATATTTTTAACTAAGTAATTTTTATCTTGACGACAATATTTACATGTAGTTATAGTTGCACATTGCATTTAGCTAATTAAATTAGATTGATGACAACCTCTGATTCGTTTGCACGTTTTTATTGTTAAAAGCCTAACACAGATATCAGTATATATTTTATAGTATATTATTTTTTATAAAGTAATAAATACTACACAGAAAGCAAAACAAACAATCATATTGGTTGATTTATGTACCTCCCCCCTCCTAAATTTTCCAGCCACCTATAGCATTGGCTCGGATTTTTTTATATAGGAAGTTACCCTAAAAAAGATGGAGTTAAGATGCTGCTCATGTGCTTTGGTTTACAATGTGGGTGGGTCTGAAAGGTCTCTAAATTCCTTTTTTGTGAAATCCAGGCTCTGCCAATGTTTGCTAATGTAATTTTTAACTAAGAAAATATGTTTTTACCGCTAAAAACATTAGATAATACGTTATTAGGCCATATTACCCAAAAACAGTGTATTATACATCTTTATCTATGTTTATCCTTGTTTTTTTAACATTTTCAAAAATTAAAACGGGCGCCCCCCCCCCCCCCCGATTTTTTTGTACCACAATCGCCCCCCCCCCAAAAAAAATAAAACTCTGGTTAGGGTAGTGCGTTTAATTTCGGCACTTTTTAGTTTTTCCAATATAACTTTTCACTGTATGGCCTGATTTTCATGTTTGATAGCTTATTTTAAAGCTTTTACGATACTGCGCTGCGTCATAAAAAATTCATTGTACGAAAGTTGTTTTTTTACTTAATTAAATCAGTTTTTAAAAAAAATGGAAAAGTGCCGAAATTAAATGTATGCATTTAATTTCGGCACTTTACAAACAATCGATTGTTTCTCAGTCAAAAAATCATCATTTTCAAAAATTTAAAAGCCTATCATTATCTCCAGACAGGTTTCTTTAATTTAAGTATTTACTTGTTGTTCAACGTGTAACTGGCAAAAAGTTACAGCTAAAAAGTTAAATGGTATCAAAATGAGGAAAATTTGGGAAAAAAGTGCATTTAATTTCGGCACTTTTTAAAAAGACACCCTTAATCGAGTTTAAGTGCAGTGCTATGACTCCTACACATTTCAACGTTGTCTTTTAACTAATTACAACTACAATTTAACACCCGACCACTAAATTGAACCCGTTTTTACCTACAGCAATAGTGTGCCGAAATTACACTATTTTATTTTATAACGATTGCTCACCACAGACGCAACGTAGAACCACGGGGACTAAAAATTCGGAAAATAGACTAAATTTTACCAGGACAGTTTAATTGTTAAACCAATTTATTGCGTAATCATGAAAAGTCCATGTTCTAAAAACGAGTAACAATTTTTTTTAGTTATAAATCCCACAATTTCACATAAAAATATCATAACATAACAAATAAAAACTTCACGACAGTCATCTACATATAATTAGCTCTCATTTGAGTTATCAAACGTCGTATTCCGTCCAGGATTACCAAAGATATAGTCCAAAATCGAAAATGCCCAATTGGGAAAAGTGCCGAAATTAAATGCACTACCCTACGTCCCTTGTCAGTGATGATGTAACCAATTATTATTAAGTTGCGTCACGTATTTCTCTCCACGTGATCTCTTGATCCACGTGATCCTCTTGATCCTCTTGATCTTGATCCACGTGAGCTCCGGATCTTTTAAAAGTGAAGCTCTGTTTCGAAACTTGGAGCTCCGTAAATGTGTAGAACGAAAACTTATTAATTCTATTAAAATATTCTTGAAGATTTTCTGTTTCTGTATTTTGTGTTGCTGGATTAATTCAGTATAATCACTTCGTCGTTACTATGAAACAAAGAGTCACAATCAGTAAAAAATTAACGTGACTCTGACTCATTTAGTTTATATTATTTGTGTGTCAAGATATAAAAAGAGTCACAGTTACGAGTATTTATTACGATTTTGACTTATTTTGTCAGAGTAACGACGACATCTATTTTTGCCTGTACGTGCATAATTCAGAATCCTTTCAAAATGTGTACGATTATTTTTAACTAAGTAATTTTTATCTTGGCGACAATGTTAATTACCTTGACGACAATATTTACATGTAGTTATGGTTGCATATTGCATTTGGCTAATTAAATTAGATTGTTGACAACCTCTGATTCGTTTGAACGTTTTTATTGTTAAAAGCCTAACACAGATATCAGTATATATTTTATAGTATAATATTTTCTATAAAGTAATAACAAAAATATATAATACTATATAATATATTAAGAAAAAATATGACACTCAGTCTCGGAAGCGAAACTATTTAGTGCCATTTTTTGAGCACTGCCATTAAGTGTTGTGCGCATAAAACGGCAAAACAACTGTTCTTATTGAGGCATGTGTCGTGTAAATGGGCACTGCTAAAAATGTAGCAGTGTTTTCGCGCATATCCTAGCATGCTAACTCGAACGCACTGCATTTTGAAGTACACTGCACTTTTTTGGCATTCTTGTGCGCATATATGCGCATATACTGCACATAAAATAGCACAACCGCGGGAAACAAAAAAATAAACCGACTAAAAACCACTACTTAGTTTGCACACTGTACACAAAATACAAACTTTCAGTATAGACATACAAAAATAAAATCCAATGCAATACACAAAAAGATCTTTTTATGTATTGCATTGGATTTTATTTTCGTATGTCTATAGTAAAAATTTGTATTTTGTGTACAGTGTGCAAACTAAGTACATATACTGCACATAAAATAGCACAACCGCGGGAAACAAAAAAATAAACCGACTAAAAACCACTACTTAGTTTGCACACTGTACACAAAATACAAACTTTCAGTATAGACATACAGTACAAAAATAAAATCCAATGCAATACACAAAAAGATCTTTTTATGTATTGCATTGGATTTTATTTTCGTATGTCTATAGTAAAAATTTGTATTTTGTGTACAGTGTGCAAACTAAGTAGTGGTTTTTAGTCGGTTTATTTTTTTGTTTTCCGCGGTTGTGCTATTTATTTATGTGCAGTATATGCGCATATATGCGCACAAGAATGCCAAAAAACTGCAGTGTACTTCAAAATGCAGTGCGTTCGAGTTAGCATGCTAGGATATGCGCAAAAACACTGCTATATTTTTAGCAGTGCCCATTTACACGACACATGCCTCAATAAGAACAGTTGTTTTGCCATTTTATGCGCACAACACTTAATGGCAGTGCTCAAAAAATGGCACCAAATAGTTTCGCTTCTGAGACTGAGTGTCATATTTTTCCTTAATATAATATATAGTATTATATATTTTTGGTAATAAATACTACACAGAAAGCAAAACAAACAATCATATTTGTTGATTTATGTATCTCCCCCCTCCTAAATTTTCCAGCCGCCTATAACATTGGCTCGGATTTTTTTCATATAGGTAGGTACCCTAAAAAAACATGGAAAAACATGGAAACCCCCCCCCCAAATTATTTTTGGTACCACAATCCGCCCACTCCCCCCCCAAAAAAAGAAACCCTGGGTACGTCCAAGGTCCGTGATGATGTAACCAATTATTATTAAGTTGCGTCACGTGTTTCTCTCCACGTGATATTTTCTTGAAAAACGAATGGTTATTTTTTTACCAGCATGGGCGTAGCCAGGATTTTGGAAAAGGGGTGGGTCGAGTGTGAACAAAATTTCGGAAAGGGGGGTCTGAGGGTGGTCCAAATCCTAAAAGTTATAAAAGGGCTAAAAAATTATCCGCGCTTTGCGCGAAGTGTTTATTTAGTTGTATATGCCACACGCTTTATTATTTTTCTATTATTCAATAAAAATAAGTCCATAAAACAAAGAAAAAATTTTTTACAAACAGTTTGATATCTTAAATATTTTGATTTTCAAAACGAAAACATTAACCACTAAAAAATGAGTACATTGATTTACAGCTGAAGTAATGCAATGTAAAAGAAAATCTTTTTAAAAATACTTCCTCTAACCTTTATATTTTTAATTTTGCTATATAACAATCTAAGAGAGGGGGGTCCAGCGTGGTCATATTAAGATTACAAAACAAAGTAAAACAGATTTACACGTGAAGACCAAATAAAACATTAAGAATGGGTTGGGTCCAGCGTGGTCACAAAGATTACAAAACAAGGTAACAAAAATATATAAATGGAGACCTATTAATTGAGCACTGAGTGGAGCGAAGCGCGAAAAAAATTTTAAAAAATGGCTTTCTACTAGACTCCCAAATTTTTATGCTTTGGGGACCTGAAAGAGGGGTCTAATACTAAATTTATCCCTTTGCCGACCCAAACGGGGGGGTCTAGACTAGACCCCCAAGACCCCCTGGCTACGCCCATGCCACCCAGCTATTTTCACCCTAGTAGAATATAGAATTCATCTTTAGTACTCCAATTAAATTTTGAGACATCATTTGGAAGAGTCATGAAGAAACAGATTTAGTAGTATTTTGCAGAACGGAAGTCAATGTAACTATTAAAATTTTCAGCAAAAAGGTTTGATATTCCGGTAAGGACGACTCTATGCGACAAACCTGCTTTTTCAGAAGAGACGAAGGCAGGTACAAATTTCTCGGGGAGGCAAGTATACCTGGCTCGCATTAAGGTAAAACTACATCGGAGGCAATTAGAATGCAGGGTGGACGCAAGTAAAAATGCCTCTGTGAGGAAGGAGAACTGCCACCTATGTTTAATCAACTACAAGTTAACAGGCAGATAGAAAACAGCTAAAACTGCCTCAGGGGCTAGGTGGAGGCAGGTACTTTAAAATCGAGCCAAATAGGAAGCAGCAGAATTTGTGATGAAGGCAGTTTACCTGAAAAACTTGCTTTTACCATTAAGGCACTCCATCTTTTGTTAGATACTTGATTTTAACAATTATTTATCAGATTACTCAATTTTCGGACAAAATTTTTTTTATTCATGGCGAAAGTTTCCTTTTTTTGTATATTTTGTGAAAAGGCGTAAATTAAAGAAATTACGCGTTTTTTTAATATTTTTTTAACAAAATATTTCCTGTGGTTTAGGAATTGTGACCCTCCTCCCCCAAAATGGCGTTTTGCGACAAATCTTACGTGAAAGATTGCTGAATGTGTATGACGAATTAGGTTACAGATTATGCACTCGAAGAAAACGACTACTTTCCACTTTAATTTGATATCTTAATCGTTATGGTTGGTGCAGTATTTGTCGAGATATTGCGTTTTATTGTAAGACTGAAATTAAGGGCGTAACCGCTCGCCGTCAGGAAGAAATAAAAAATGAAGGCGTGAAAATAAAAATAAGAAAAAAGTTGTCAGTGATGATGTAACCAATTGTTATTAAATTGCGTCACGTGTTTCTCTCCACGTGATATTTTCTAGAAGAACGAGTGGTTACTTTATCACCCAACAATTTTCACCCTGATAGAGACACCTTGCACTCTAACTGGGTTTATACATGAATTATGCAATATACATAAGCGTCACCATAATGGATAATTACCGTATCTTCTCCTATTTATCTTTCGTTGTATGCAAATCAACCGATCGAATTTTTGCGCGCTTTCGAGCGTTTGATCTGCATAGTACGAAAGATAAATAGATCAGTATTTATGTATTATGGTGATGCTTATGTATATTGCATACTTGTATAAACCGAGTTCCAATGCAAGGTGCCCAGAATTCATTTTTAGTTAAAACATTGCTTAGTTTAAAAAAACTGTCACAAATTTATTAAATTTATTGTTATTTGTTTAATTTTTAATTAAATTTGTACTAAGTATTTCGACTTCTGCACCAACCATAATGATTAAGATATCAAATTAAAGTGGAAAGTAGTCGTTTTCTTCGAGTGCATAATCTGTAACCTAATTCGTCATACACATTCAGCAATCTTTCACGTAAGATTTGTCGCAAAACGCCATTTTGGGGGAGGAGGGTCACAATTCCTAAACCACAGGAAATATTTTGTTAAAAAATATTAAAGAAACGCGTAATTTTTTTAATTTACGCCTTTTCACAAAATATACAAAAAATAGGAAACTTTCGCCATGAATAAAAAAAATTTTGTCCGAAAATTGAGTAATTTGATAAATAATTGTTAAAATCAAGTATCTAACAAAAGATGGAGTGCCTTAATGGTAAAAGCAAGTTTTTAATTTAAACTGCCTTCATCACAAATTCTGCTGCTTCCTATTTGGCTCAATTCTAAATTACCTGCCTCCACCTAGCCCCTGAGGCAGTTTTAGCTGTTTTCTATCTGCCTGTTAACTTGTACTTGCTTCAACATAGGAGGCAGAACACCTTCCTCCCAGAGGCAGTTTTACTTGCGTCCACCCTGCCTTCTAAACGCCTCCGAGGTAGTTTTACCTTCATGCGAGGCAGGTATACTTGCCTCCGAGAAATTTGTACCTGCCTTCAGTTATCTAAAAGCAGGTTTGTCGCATAGAGTCGTCCTTACCGGAATATCAAACCTTTTTGCTGAAAATTTTAATAGTTACATTGACTTCCGTTCTGCAAAATACTACTAAATCTGTTTCTTCATGACTCTGCGAAATGATGTCTCAAAATTTAATTGGAGTACTAAAGATGAATTCTATATTCTACTAGGGTGAAAATAGCTGGGTGGCATGGGCGTAGCAAGGATGGAGTCTAGGGGGTCTAAACCCCCCCCCCTGGGTCGGCAAAGGGAAAAATTTGGAGTTATTCCCCTCCCCCTTTAGGGTCGCCAAAAGATAAAAAATTTGGGGTCTAGAAAGCAATTTTTTTAAAAATTTTCTCGCTCTTCGCTCGATTAATAGGTCTCCGTTTCCAAATTTGTGTTACCTTGTTTTGCAATCTTTGTATGACCACGCTGGACCCCCCCATTCTTAATGTCTTAATTGGTCTCCACTTCTAAATTTGTGTTAATTTGTGTTACTTTGTTTTATCTTGATACGACCACGCTTGACCCTTCCCTTTAGATTGTTATAGTAAGATTAAAAATTTAAAAGTTAAGAGAAGTAATTTTAAAAAAACTTTCTTTTACTTTGCATTACTCAGCTTTAATTCAATGTACCCATTGTTTAGTGGTTAATGTTTTGAAAATCGAAAATTTTAAGGTATCATTATTGTTTGTAAAAAAATTTTTCTTTGTTTTATGGACTTATTTTTATTGAATAATAAGAAAATAATAAAGTATGTGGCATAAACAAATGAATATTAAACACTCCGCGAGAAGCGCGGAAAATTTTTTTTAGCCCTTTTATAAAGTTTAGGATTTGGACCCCCTTGGACCCCCCTTTCCGAAATTTTGTTCAGGATTGGACCACCCCCCTTTCCAAAATCCTGGCTACGCCCATGCTGGTGGTAAAATAACCATTCGTTTTTCAAGAAAATATCACGTGGAGAGAAACACGTGACGCAACTTAATAATAATTGGGTACATCATCACTGACTAGGGACGTACCCAGGCTTTCATTTTTTTTGGGGGGAGGGGCGGATTGTGGTACCAAAAATAATTTGGGGGGGGGGTTTTCATGTTTTTCCATGTTTTTTTAGGGTACCTACCTATATGAAAAAAATCCGAGCCAATGTTATAGGCGGCTGGAAAATTTAGGAGGGGGGAGGTACATAAATCAACCAACATGATTGTTTGTTTTGCTTTCTGTGTAGTATTTATTACCAAAAATATATAATACTATATATTATATTAAGGAAAAATATGACACTCAGTCTCAGACACGAAACTATTTGGTGCCATTTTTTGAGCACTGCCATTAAGTGTTGTGCGCATAAAATGGCAAAACAACTGTTCTTATTGAGGCATGTGTCGTGTAAATGGGCACTGCTAAAAATGTAGCAGTGTTTTTGCGCATATCCTAGCATGCTAACTCAACGCACTGCATTTTGAAGTACACTGCAGTTTTTTGGCATTCTTGTGCGCATATATGCGCATATACTGCACATAAATAGCACAACCGCGGGAAACAAAAAAATAAACCGACTAAAAACCACTACTTAGTTTGCACACTGTACACAAAATACAAATTTTTACTATAAACATACGAAAATAAAATCCAATGCAATACATAAAAAGATCTTTTTGTGTATTGCATTGGATTTTATTTTTGTATGTCTATACTAAGTTACTATACTGATTTTACTATACTATGTCTATACTATATCAAAGTGTAGAGACACTTTGATCACGTGACTAAAAATGGCAGACTGTATTCAGTGTGCGACTGCACTGCAAAATGACCCGTCCGTTGCGTGTAAATTTTGCAGAGCCGCAATGCATGTGGCGTGCACCGGCGTAGCGAAGACGCAGCTGGAGAAACTGAAAATTCCAATCGTGTGTAAGGTGTGCGAAGCTAATTTCACAGCTTCCGAGTTCTTTGGAGCCAAAATTTCTGCCATGGATTCAAAAATCGATCTTCTGGTTTCGTCTATCGCTGATGTTCACGACGACGTTCCTTCTGATGTTAGCGTCGACGACCCGTCTGATACTCCTTGGTCTGTTGTCGTGGGCCGCAAGGGAAAGCGGCAGAAAACCGCGTCCCTTCCGCCGCTAGCCAAGAAGATGGCCCAGTGTGTCGTCCAACAGATGGCAGAACAAAATCAGCAGGATAAGAATGCTTACTGCATCGTTGTCAAAAATCTGCCAGAGGGCGGCGATGCTGTCGATGCAGACCTTGCTGCTGACGTCATTCGTGCGATTCTTCCTGGTGTGCGGTCGCCCAAAATCGAGGCGGCCTTCCGCATGCCTGCTGCTCCTATACCGGATTCCGACCACCCCCGACTGCTCAAAGTGAAGTTTGAGCGGTCAGCTGATAGGAATTTGGTGTTGTCCAATTCCAGAAAGCTGAAGGGGCACCCTGAATTTGATGATGTTTTTATTCGACCGTCCTACACTGAGACCCAGCGAAATCATATTACCAGCTTATACAAGCGCATGGTAGCGCTTAACGAAGTGGAGACCAATTAAGACATTAAGAATGGGGGGGGGCTTTAACGTGGTCATACAAAGATTGCAAGGTAACACAAATTTGGAAAAAAAACGAGACTGATTAATCGAGCGAAGAGCGAGAAAATTTTTAAAAAAATTGCTTTCTAGACCCTAAATTTTTTACCTTTTGGCGACCCTAAAGGGGGAGGGGAATAACTCCAAATTTTTCCCTTTGCCGACCCAGGGGGGGTCTAGACCCCCTAGACTCCTCCCTTGCTATGCCCATGCCACCCAGCTATTTTCACCCTAGTAGAATATAGAATTCATCTTTAGTACTCAATTAAATTTTGAGACATCATTTCGCAGAGTCATGAAGAAACAGATTTAGTAGTATTTTGCAGAACGGAAGTCAATGTAACTATTAAAATTTTCAGCAAAAAGGTTTGATATTCCGGTAAGGACGACTCTTTGCGACAAACCTGCTCTTAGATAACTGAAAGGCAGGTACAATTTCTCGGAGGCAAGTATACCTGCCTCGCATGAAGGTAAAACTACCTCGGATGTTTAGAAGGCAGGGTGGACGCAAGAAACCTGCCTCGGGAGGAAGGTGTTCTGCCTCCTATGTTGAAGCATATACAGGTTAGGAGGCAGATAGAAAACAGCTAAAACTGCCTCAGGGGCTAGGTGGAGGCAGGTAATTTAGAATTGAGCCAAATAGGAAGCAGCAGAATTTGTGATGAAGGCAGTTTAAATTAAAAACTTGCTTTTACCATTAAGGCACTCCATCTTTTGTTAGATACTTGATTTTAACAATTATTTATCAACCTTTTTACTGAATTTCCTTTAGTTCTTTTTTATTCATGGCGAAAGTTTCCTATTTTTTGTATATTTCGTGAAAAGGCGTAAATTAAAAAAATTATGCGTTTTCTTTAATATTTTTTAACAAAATATTTCCTGTGGTTTAGGAATTGTGACCCTCCTCCCGCCGGGGAAATGGCGTTTTGCGTGATACAAATCTTTACGTGAAAGATTGCTGAATGTGTATGACGAATTAGGTTACAGATTATGCACTCGAAGAAAACGACTACTTTCCACTTTAATTTGATATCTTAATCATTATTGTTGGTGCAATAGTTTGTCGAAATATTGTGTTTTTTTTGTAAGACTGAATTAAGGGCGTAACCCCTCGACGTCAGGAAGAAATAAAAAATGTACGCGTGAAAAGTAAAAATAAAAAAGAAAAAAGTTGTCAGTGATGATGTAACCAATTATTATTAAATTGTGTTATGTGTTTCTCTCCATGTGATATTTTCTAGAAGTACGAGTGGTTACTTTATCACCCAACAATTTTCACCCTGATAGAGACACCTTGCACTCAAACTGGGTTTATACATGAATTATGCAATATACATAAGCGTCACCATAATGGATAATTACCGTATCTTCTCCTACTTATCTTTCGTTGTATGCAAATCAACCGATCGAATTTTTGCGCGCTTTCGAGCGTTTGATCTGCATAGTACGAAAGATAAATAGATCAGTCTTTATGATTATGGTGATGCTTATGTATATTGCATACTTGTATAAACCGAGTTCCAGTGCAAGGTGCCTAGAATTCATTTTTAGTTAAAACATTGCTTAGTTTAAAAAAACTGTCACAATCGTAAATTTATAGTTATTTGTTTAATTTTTAATTAAATTTGTACTAAGTATTTCGACTTCTGCTAAAATTAATAAAAAATATTTCAAATAATTTTTTTATTTGTTTCAAACAAAAAAAATTAAAACTGATTTGAATACAACTTTCAGCCAATAAGCACCTGCTAAAAATTGATCTCCAATGAACGTAAAGATCTACATTTTTAGCTCCTCTCAGTTTCATTCTTACAAAACAAAACATATAGGGGCAAATCACGAATAATACGGGCCATTTGAGGATCTTTAGACTTCTAATGTGTACTTTTGTGTTCACAGCAAAAACGATGGTCTTTTCCGTTTTGTCGGTTTTAAAAAATTAAAGCTGAGATGCTTAAAAATTTCACAGTGGTCAGAAAAATGTAAATTCCCAGCCATATATATACCTAGTTTTTATAAGCGTGTTTTTTTAAAAAACATTGTTTCAGTTATGTTGTAGTTTCAAGTATTTTGATGACTTTGGTATCATTTATTGATGTTCTTAGTCTTAATACTGGAGCTCAGAGGGTTGCTCCGGATCTCTTAAAAGTGAAGCTCTGCTTCGAAACTTGGAGCTTCGTAAATGTGTAAAACGAACACTTATTAATTCTATTAAAATATTCTTGAAGATTTTCTGTTTCTGTATTTTGTGTTGCTGGATTAATTCAGTATAATCACTTCGTCGTTACTATGAAACAAAGAGTCACAATCAGTAAAAAATTAACGTGACTCTGACTTATTTAGTTTATATTATTTGTGTGTCAAGATATAAAAAGAGTCACAGTTACGAGTATTTATTACGATTTTGACTTATTTTGTCAGAGTAACGACGACATCTATTTTTGCCTGTACGTGCATAATTCAGAATCCTTTCAAAATGTGTACGATTATTTTTAACTAAGTAATTTTTATCTTGGCGACAATATTTACATGTAGTTATGGTTGCATATTGCATTTGGCTAATTAAATTAGATTGTTGACAACCTCTGATTCGTTTGAACGTTTTTATTGTTAAAAGCCTAACACAGATATCAGTATATATTTTATAGTATAATATTTTCTATAAAGTAATAACAAAAATATATAATACTATATAATATATTAAGGAAAAATATGACACTCAGTCTCGGAAGCGAAACTATTTAGTGCCATTTTTTGAGCACTGCCATTAATTGTTGTGCGCATAAAATGGCAAAACAACTGCTCTTATTGAGGCATGTGTTGTGTAAATGGGCACTGCTAAAAATGTAGCAGTGTTTTCGCGCATATCCTAGCATGCTAACTCGAACGCACTGCCTTTTGAAGTACACTGCACTTTTTTGGCATTCTTGTGCGCATATATGCACATATACTGCACATAAAATAGCACAACCGCGGGAAACAAAAAAATAAACCGACTAAAAACCACTACTTAGTTTGCACACTGTACACAAAATACAAACTTTCAGTATAGACATACAGTACAAAAATAAAATTGAAAAGCAATACACAAAAATTCTTTTTATATGTATTGCATATGGGATTTTATTTTCGTATGTCTATAGTAAAAATTTGCATTTTGTGTACAGTGTGCAAACTAAGTAGTGGTTTTTAGTCGGTTTATTTTTTTGTTTTAACAAAATATTTCCTGTGGTTTAGGAATTGTGACCCTCCTCCCCCAAAATGGCGTTTTGCGACAAATCTTACGTGAAAGATTGCTGAATGTGTATGACGAATTAGGTTACAGATTATGCACTCGAAGAAAACGACTACTTTCCACTTTAATTTGATATCTTAATCATTATGGTTGGTGCAGTATTTGTCGAGATATTGCGTTTTTTTTTGTAAGACTGAAATTAAGGGCGTAACCGCTCGCCGTCAGGAAGAAATAAAAAATGAACGCGTGAAAATAAAAATAAGAAAAAAAGTTGTCAGTGATGATGTAACCAATTATTATTAAATTGCGTCACGTGTTTCTCTCCACGTGATATTTTCTAGAAGAACGAGTGGTTACTTTATCACCCAACAATTTTCACCCTGATAGAGACACCTTGCACTCTAACTGGGTTTATACATGAATTATGCAATATACATAAGCGTCACCATAATGGATAATTACCGTATCTTCTCCTACTTATCTTTCGTTGTATGCAAATCAACCGATCGAATTTTTGCGCGCTTTCGAGCGTTTGATCTGCATAGTACGAAAGATAAATAGATCAGTATTTATGTATTATGGTGATGCTTATGTATATTGCATACTTGTATAAACCGAGTTCCAGTGCAAGGTGCCTAGAATTCATTTTTAGTTAAAACATTGCTTAGTTTAAAAAAACTGTCACAATCGTAAATTTATTGTTATTTGTTTAATTTTTAATTAAATTTGTACTAAGTATTTCGACTTCTGCTAAAATTAATAAAAAATATTTCAAATAATTTTTTTATTTGTTTCAAACAAAAAAAATTAAAACTGATTTGAATACAACTTTCAGCCAATAAGCACCTGCTAAAAATTGATCTCCAATGAACGTAAAGATCTACATTTTTAGCTCCTTTCAGTTTCATTCTTACAAAACAA
This sequence comes from Microlaimidae sp. YZB2_3, assembly GCA_030248175.1. NCBI lineage: Eukaryota > Metazoa > Nematoda > Chromadorea > Desmodorida > Microlaimidae > Microlaimidae sp. YZB2_3. Next base: position 30,836 of record JASAMX010014088.1, on the reverse strand, counting down.
AACATATAGGGGCAAATCACGAATAGTACGGGCCATTTGAGGATCTTTAGAATTCTAATGTGTACATTTGTGTTCACAGCAAAAACGATGGTCTTTTCCGTTTTGTCGGTTTTAAAAAATTATACCTGAGGTGCTTAAAAATTTCACAGTGGTTAGAAAAATATAAATTCTCAGGGGTGGCGAAAAAAAAAACACCCGTGCGCAAGGCGGAAAAAAAGCACCCGAGAGAAGCGCATGATAAGTATCGCACAGCGGCGTTTATTTACTACGTTATAAGTATGATATTATTACGTTATAACTTATTGTAAAGTATTACTATATTAGTTAGTAGCATGTTTGCATTAATAGTTCAAGACTTTTGTATTTGGCTTATAAACCTTAAATTTTAAAGTATTCGCAGAGTAAATAAATGAAAAATGAGATAAAATTGATTTTGATCTGCTGGGTAATAAATGCTAGAAATGACAAACAATCTGTGTTAGCTTTAAATTTGAACTCTTCAAATTTAAACTTCAAACTCTTAATATGCGATTTTTCTATTAATAATCTTAATATTATAAAATATTTAAGAAATTTTTCACACCTTCTAATTCTTTTTGTTAAATTTAACAGCTTAAGTTTAAATTTAAGTTTATTTTATTTACAATTTAAAAATACAAATGAGAGATATGACAAGAAAGATAAAGCGCATATACCATAATATTAAGTGAAAAAAAACACACAAATAAATATACAAAAAAAGTAATTAGGAATGTTGTACAGTACTGTGCGCGAAATGCAAGATATTTAACTACATATAAGTAAATAAAAGGAGAGAACACAAAGAGCCCGAAGGCTGCTCACATGTGTCTATTAAATTTGGTAAACGTACAAAAATCGACAGTTTCTAATTTATTTTTGAAAATTCTTAGTGTTTTAGATTCAACTACATCTTTAGATAAAAAGTTCCAATATTTTGCACTTCGCGAATAAAAAGAAAACAATGATATATCTTTAGAAACTTTATGCAAGTTTAATTTAAGCAAATGGTCGTTTTTACTACGAAAATTTCCCCAAGTATAAAAATTATTAAATTTTAAGTCGCTTAGGTTGTTAATTATTTTGTAACACATGGTTACATCAAATTTTATGCGGCGAATCTCAAGAGGCTCAAGTTTTAGTCTGGATAATCGCTGGGGATAACTTTCATTGAGCGATAAATTGCATCTTTGATATAAGCGTCTTGTAAAATACCTTTGAACATGCTCAATGATATCAATGTCTTTGAATAAATAAGGGGACCAAACCTGAGAACAATATTCTAAAATAGGACGCACATAACATTTGTACGATGTTATTAAAGCGTTAAGATTGTTTGTTTGGAACCATCTAAATAAGGCATTTACAATATTTAAAGCTTTTTTAGCAGTAAGCTTACAGTGTTCAGAAGGTTTTAGACATGAGCTAACTAAAACACCCAAATCTCTTGCTTCATTGCTGGTAGTAAGTTTCATTGCTGGTAGTAAGTTTTAACGGTGGAATACTGGAATCTGGAGATTTATTGTTTTTTTGATTATTGATAAACTTATACAGACTCGGTTTGTCATTACTTAAGAATATTTTATTTTCTTGTTTTTCCACAAACTTATTAACTTCGGTCTTAAATTTTTTATTTAGTTTATTATATTCCGCTCTAATGACAGGATGCATGCGCTTTTTCCATATTCGGTTTTTTTTTACGAAGTATGTTTAAGATATACTTAGGATAAAAATGTTTTTTTATTATTTGATTTGTGTTTTAATGGAACAAACATTTCAATAGCTTTATTAATTTCAGATTTAATAATATTCCAATGAGTTTCAGCTTTTGCGCTACTTTGAAAAAGACCAATGAAATCAATATTATTTAAATATTTAATCATACCCTTCCAATCAGCGTGTTTGAAATCACGAAATTTTTGTTGAGACTTAAATTTATTGACTTTTGGACCATTATATAGAAATTCAATACTGTCGTGATCGCTATCAAACAGTGGCTCCGTAATTGAAATGTTTGACACCTGAGTGTCGGAGTTACAAAAAATGAGGTCTAAAAAATTGGGCCCTCGAGAAGGCTTATCTACTAATTGATTAAATGATTGTTCCATTAAAGATATGCCTAAGGATTTAGCAATTTGACTTTCATAAATAGTGTCATTCCAAAACTTTTTGCGAATGTTAAAATCCCCACATATTGTCATGGATTTTTGGTATTAGCAATTAAAGAAAGGGATTCACAAAAAAGTTCAGTGTAGTCTTTTATTGCGTTAGGAGGACGATAAAAACACGCAATTCTAGAAGGTTGCTCGCCAATAATATCGACCACTAAAATTTCAAGAGATTTAAAACGTTGGGGCAATTTAAACTCTCGAGCTTTAATACCTTGTTTCACACATATGGCAACACTTCCGCCAATCTTATCAGTCCTATCGTGTCTAAAAATGTTGTAAAAATTGTTAACGTTAAGCAGAGAATTAGATATTTCATCTTTTAGCCATGTTTCTGTGAAAAGCAATATGTCATAATGTTTTTGAGACAAACAAATGTTAAGAGAATTTCGATGAGAAGTGTTAAAAAAGCTACGGACGTTTCCATAGACACATTTTAAAAAATTTAGATTATCCTTTACTTTAGGTGTTAAATGATTTGAGTTCCCTCCCGTTAGGATTTTAAATTAAACATTTTTTCAACTTGGACCCATTTATTGTCGTTTAATTTGTGCTCGAATTTAGCAAAGTAGTAGTCACCTTTTTGGTCTCTTTTCACAGAGTAGCTTGTATTAAGAATACCATTTTTCTTTAGCTCAGAGGTTTTAAAGAATGCCTCCTTGCGCATCATCTCTCGGTAAGTTCTAAACTCCTTTCTTTCGCTTAAGGGCATGAACACCCGCATGAAAAGTCCACGGGATCTAAATGACAGTTTTGAATCTTGAAAAAGAGAACTGTAATGGTTTAGAAGATTCCTGGCGTAAATAGATCCTTGACCCGAAAAATTGGTCATTGTTATTTTAACCAGGCGGTTTCTCTTTGATTTTTCAGAATCTCCTAGTTTACCCAACCGCTCGGCAGACATTACGTATTTCCAGTGGTCCGCAAGCCCGATATCATCAAAAAAGTTTTTAAGGCTGGTAAGCAGGTTGTTAAGAGATTCCTGGTGAGATTCCGGAAAATTCGATAGAATAATCTGGGACTTCATTTCTTTTTCACTCAAAACCTCCTTAACGGCGTAATAAACAGGGGCTTGAGAGGCAGGAATCTCTTTCTGACCGCTGCCGCATAAGAGTTCTGAGGCTCTTGATTCGGAAACATAGATTGAATAGCAGACGACAATGATTCCAGCTTTTCAATGATCGAGGGAATATCCTTCTGGGGCGGGTCCACTAAACGCGTGCTGACTAGGTGCTATCTTAGCACGTTGTTTAAAACTCTTGTTAATGTTTTAATTTCTGGGTTTTTTCTGGAGAAAACTTATGGGACTTTTTTTTTAGATAGAATAATTAATATTAAAGAGTTTTATGCATATTTGTTTGAAATAAAATTTAATAAAGCCCTAAACCGTAGTTAGGAGTTTTGCTAACCCGTAACTAGGGGTTATTGCTCTAATAGTTTGTATATACAACAAATATGTATAAAATTAATAAAATATCAGTTTGTGCCAAGTAAACAAAAAGTTCTGTTAGATTTTTCGAGAAAAAACCCAGAAATCAAAACATTAACAAGAGTTTTAAACAACGTGCTAAGATAGCACGTAGCCAGCACGCGTTTAGTGGACTCGCCCCTGGTAGCTGGATTTCAGTTGAGCGATTGCCAATCCGTTTTGAGCAAGCTCGTCCGAGAGATCGTAAGTAGTAGGTGCGCTCTCTGAACAATTAGAAAGCTTTCTAGGTGACATGCGGCGAAGTGGTAAAGCGCACTCCGGCTTTGAGCAGTGATAACGAACTTGGTGGCCAGGTAAATCAAGTAGCTGCTTCGTCGATGCATTAGGCTTAAAATTCATTAACCCTATGCATTTAAAGTGGTAGAAATCTTCGCAATTGTAGCATTGAATGTGCGAAGTATGAAGATCACCAGCCGATTTGCCGCATACTGCACAGAGGCCATACGTCGAAGTATCGATTATAGTAGAAATAGAGTCATCGGACTTCGAAGGCATGGCGTCAAAAGTAAATAGTTTATGACGATTTCCCAAAACCGTGGTCATATCCAAGCATCCAAAGGTTGGCAAAGTTCACGCAAAGGGCCGAAGGGAGAAAAACGATTAAGATTTTAGTCAAAGTTCCGAGACGAAGATGACAAAAAGGACAGCGGCTGTTAGTCTATAGGTCGTCCATAACTATAATTTTCGGGTTATGTAACGTGTCTGCGCCCATAAATTTGAACGAAAAGCCTTATGGAAGAAATGAATAAGCCAGAAGCACAAAAGACAACAGAGAGAAAACCGTAAAAAAAGATCAGCAGGCAAAAGGGCGACTTACAGTTCTTGAAATAGTCCAAAATTTGCGTCAAATTGAAAAATTCAAACGTTTTCAAAGTTGATTATAAATATAATTTTCAGACAAATCTTGAAAACGACCGCGTGAATCTGTTCTTTTAGTTTTTTTACGGTGTTAGTTTTAACATATTTACAATTATACACGGTATTCACAAAACTTTGGAATGGGTTCATTTGCGGACTGGGTTCGTCTGCTCCGAGTTCAGTACTTAATATTGTCATCGCACACTTTCATTAATTTGTTTTAACAAATTTTATTCAAATAATTGTTTTAGGTGAAATACAAACAGTTCATACTTTTTTGTTTTAAAAATGCATTTTTGATAATTTTTAGTCGATGCAAAAATATTGGACTCGATTTAATGTTCCCGCTAAAACAAAAGGACCCAGTCCGAATGGATCCGGTCGGAAGTTTTATCAATACCATTGAAAGTTTTTTTCGTTTAATTTTTTTCCAATTAGTATTTTTGTCCAATATTACATAATAATTACGAAATAAAGTCGACGCATTTCAATTAATTGTACACAAAACTTTTAGTTTTTATTCAATTTTAATTTCCAATTATTATTTTTGTCTAATATTACATAATAAATACAAATTAAGGTCAACGCGTTTTAATTAATTGTACACAAAACTTTTAGTTTACCTTCAGTATGCAAGACGTAGGATCTGCCACTGCGCCACAGCCTCGACGTTAATTTATTTAATTAATTAATTTATTTATTTAATCTTGATTTACTTTTAATTCCTTAATTTTCTAAAGTATATTATAATCGTTAAAAAATGGTTGATTTCGACGTTCGAATGAAGTTTAAAGTTTAAAGTTTCTGTAACTGTAACCTTTTAAAGTTTCTGTAACTGTTTTCGGCATCTTTAAATCCTACCAGGGTTGGCAAGGTTTCGTACTGTAATTTACATGGAAAAAAGTCGCAATTAATAGGGCTTTCGACAAATGGGTGTCGGGAAAAAATACCTTCTGCAAGGTATCTTCCGGAAAAAATATCTTCTTTCAGCAGTAAATTATTCAGTATTATTAAAAACTTTTAAAGTTTTTTTTAAAACTTTTTTATGTCGTTTTAGCTTGATTTTGAGGTTTCGCATAATAAAAACAACGGTCTTTACAGAAAATTCCGGAATATTTTTTTAAGATCATTATTGCAGAAATTAATGAAATAATGAAAATCTTTAAAAACTCCGTGCAACAAGTTGTATATACAATACTGATAACTTAATAAATAAACGCCGCTTCATAATATTTGTCATGCGCTCCTTTCAGGTGCTTTTTTTCCGCCTTGCGCGCGGGTGCTTTTTTCCGCCTTTGCCACGGTGCTTTTTTTCCGTAAACCATTCTCAGCCATATATATACCTAGTTTTTATAAGCGTGGTTTTTAAAAACATTGTTTCAGTTATTTTGTAATTTGAAGTATTTTGTTTGACTTTGGTATCATTGAGTGATGTTCTTAGTCTTAATGCTTAATACTGGAGCTCGGAGGGTCGCTCCGGATCTCTTAAAAGTGAAGCTCTGCTTCGAAACTTGGAGCTTCGTAAATGTGTAGAACAAACACTTATTAATTCTATTAAAATATTCTTGAAGATTTTCTGTTTCTGTATTTTGTGTTGCTGGATTAATTCAGTATAATCACTTCGTCGTTACTATGAAACAAAGAGTCACAATCAGTAAAAAATTAACGTGACTCTGACTCATTTAGTTTATATTATTTGTGTGTCAAGATATAAAAAGAGTCACAGTTACGAGTATTTATTACGATTTTGACTTATTTTGTCAGAGTAACGACGACATCTATTTTTGCCTGTACGTGCATAATTCAGAATCCTTTCAAAATGTTTACGATAATTTTTAACTAAGTAATTTTTATCTTGGCGACAATGTTAATTACCTAGACGACAATATTTACATGTAATTAGTTGCTTATTGCATTTAGCTAATTAATTTAGATTGTTGACAAACTCTGATTCGTTTGAACGTTTTTATTGTTAAAAGCCTAACACAGATATTAGTATAGACTAGTTCGGAATAAGCGTCTTTTACTGTACGAGAGAGGGTACAAAAAGATAAAAATAAAATTTGAAAAAATCCTAGATTTCTTAGTTCCTTAAGTTTAAACCTATACTTTTTAAAAATTGCTACACGATGATATATTTCACTACGATGAAGTGCTGTAATATATCAGTTTGTGCTAAATAAATCTTTGTTTTTTAATTAAACGTCACAATAGTTTAAAATCACCACTAAAATAGTATTTTCCTGAATAGTGATTTCGAATTAGTAAAAATAAAGATGAAATTTGTGCTTTTAAACTAATTTTAAACCTACATAGGTTTTTTTAATGTTTTGCTTGTAAAACTTTTCAAAATTTAAAAATTAATTTTAAAAAGTCCATTCCAAGTTTTTAAATTAAGCATTTTTTGTAATTGAAACATTAAAAAACTGGGAACCAAGCGCGCCAGCAGCGCCGTACCTACAAAGCGGCAAAAAACTAAAAATTCCCAAAAACTGCTTTTGATTTTGCAATATTTAAAAAGTATTTAAGAAATTTTGAAGAGAAGGGGTCAAGATTTTGAACCAATAAATATTTGAAATATTTTAAACGGTAATATGTACTAGTCGCTCGCTGTTTCTCAATTTTCCCTCTACATATGATTGGCGCTAGTAGTTATTGTACCCTCTTCCTAACACTAAAACACCCTTATTCCGAACTAGTCTATATATAAGAACTAGAAAACTGGATAAGAATCATTAGTAGTGACGGGCGGAACGACGAAACCCCGAAACACTGGAATTGAGATTTCCCAAAAATCCCGAACAGGAACGGGAACCGGAATTAAGATTTTTCAAAAATCCGGAACAGGAACCGGAGCCGGAATTCCAAATTTTGCCCGGAACATCTGGAACCTGGAACTGGAACTGCCCATCACTAATCATTAGTGATGGGCACTTAGGGTTCCAAACAAAAATTGGTGCTCCGGTTCCGACTCTTGGTTCTGGATTTTATAAATGAATGTTTTAGTTCCTGTTCTGCGTTCCTGTTGCTGAATTAAGATTAATTTCGTATTCGTGAAATTTTCTCTTTAGTTCCGGTGCCGCAGAATAGACTTTCCCCCCTATTTTTCTTCCCCTCGGAAGATTTATTCTAGTGCGCTCTAGAATAGATATTCTCCCCCCAGAAGATTTATTCTGATTTACGCCAGAATAGATCTTCCCCCCTCAGAATAGTTATTCCCCTGGAGAGAAGATCTATTCTGGTTCAAACACCAGATTAAATCTTTCCCCCTCAGAAATTTGCATATATTTAAACCATGATACGCAAGATTTTGTTTGGGCAAATTTTAAAAACATCATTTTTAACACAGAAGGTTAAAATGTTAGAATTAAAAAAAAAGTTAAAAAGTTTGTTTTTGTATTTTTGTAAACCTATACTTTACTTGTTATTAATTCCAGAAACAGTTGAGTATTGAAATTAATAATTAAGTATTATGTATTTAGTCGGTTTTCATTTTGGGAGAAAAAAATACATTTGCGTTAGTTCGTGTTGTTCGAGTATATAAAAAATTTGCTATAATTAAATAAACTGAATATTTTTTTAGAAAATTAATATCCCGAAATAAAGGATTTTTTCTTTAAGTTTATTAATTTTAAGTCAAAGTATACCAAAAAAGAGACCGGGACAATTCGCTCCCGCCAATTCGCTCCCGGACAATTCGCTCCCAGGACAATTCGCTTCTGGACAATTCGCTCCTGGGACAATTCGCTCCTGGACAATTCGCTCACTGGACAATTCGCTCCCTGGACAATTCGCTCCCAGGAGAATTTGCTCGCGGGACATTTCGCTCCCTGAGAAAATCAATTCTTGGAAAAAATTGTGGGAGAGACTATTCGCTCCCTGGACAATTCGCTCCCGGGAGTTTTTATAAACGCAAATCTTATCAAACCTACTTCATTATAGGGACAATTCGCTCCCTGCCTAATTCGCTCTCTGCCCAATTCACTACCGGGATTTTTAATAAACTCGATTCTTATAAAACTTACTTTATTGTACAAGTCGTTTTCTGTACAATTCGCTTGCTCCCTCTGGAAGAACGATTTGTGGTGAAATTGTAAGAAAATACTTTGCTACCGTTACTTCTAATAAACATAATTTTTATAGAGCATATTTTTGGGACAATTTGCTTCTAAAAGTTGTTTGATTTTTTTAATATTTATTTTTTTATATTTCATGGGTGGCGCGGGAGCGCCACGGGGCGATTCAGCCCCTCGGCGCCGCGCCAACCATAATTAGAGAACGTGGGTAAATTTTGAAATTCATGTTCATCTCCTTCTTCTTCTTCTTCTTATTATTATTATTCTAACGCTCAATTCTTAAAATCGATATTCCTCCTTCGTTACTGAGTGATCAAAAATAAACATGGGCTCATTGGAAAGAAGAAAGAATTACGCAACTTTTTTCTTAGCAGCCACTGTTTTTTATTTAGGTCCGTTTTATTGATTTATTGAACAAAATAAATATTGAAAAAATAGCAAAAAAAACTCTTAACCACACAATATTAGCCTTTTGTCAACAATAAGGATTGTATAGAGCAGACAACGAACAGCCCCCCATAGAAACCGCACAAAAAAGCAGAAGACGGTGCTCGGTTTTAATTGGTGGCGGAAACCAAACAAGTTCCCAGCGCTATCTACTTCAACCGCGCGGAAAACGGCGGCGAAAACAACAAAGTATTTTTTTTAATTCTTGCATTACTGAAGACAAAATTAATTCAAAGTTTTATTAAAAAATAATAATAAGCATCAGTGGCGCGGGAACGCCTCGCGGCGGTTTAGCCGCACAGTGTAATTAGAGAACGTTGGGAAATTTTTTTGTAATTTATGTTTATCTTCTTCTATTTATCATTATAATTCTACCGCTCATTATCTTAAAATCGATATTCTTTCATCGTTGGCAATTTAACCCTGGGGTACCGCATCAACTATAATCAGAGAATCTGGATAAAATTTGTAATTTATGTTCATAATGTTCTTCTTCTAATTTTTTATTCCAAAAAAATAATTGCAATCATCACTGGCACGGAGCGCCCACTGCGGTTTAGCCTTAGGGCACCGCGACAACTATAACTAGAGCACCTGGTAAATTTTGTAATTTATGTTTATCACCTTTTTCTTCTTATTTGATTTAAAAAGTGGTAGACTAGCCTTGAAAAATGCTCTAAGAATAGAGCAGGAAAAAGGGGCGATTTCTCCCCGGGCGTGTGTTTAAACAGAAAAGATGTGGACTAGTCTGAGATGAACATTATTTACAGCATAAGAAATTTGTATTTGATTTGGCCATCTGCCCACTGAATAAAAATTTCTACCATATAATAATAATTTATTTATACGTTGAACTAGTTACACAGCACTGTTGCATTTTTTTAGTCTGATGAAATGACAATTGAAAAAATCATACTCACAACAATCTTTGACAAGCGCGAAATCGCCACTTTTTCAAATTAGTGCTTGTTTCTTACACATACAAATATAACCTTTTAATAGAAAAAGTGGAGATTTTGCGCTTGTCAAAGATTGCTGTGAGTATGATTTTTTCAATTTTCATTTCATCAGACTGAAAAATGCAACAGTATGCTGTGTAATTAGTTCAACGTATAAATAAATTATTATTATATGGTAGAAATTTTTATTTAGTGGGCAGCTGGCCAAATCAAATACAAATTTCTTATGCTGTAAATAATGTCCATCCCAGACTAGGCCACATCTTTTCTATCCAAACACACGGGGATCACACAAAACACACAAACAAACAAACATCCCGGGGAAAAATCGCCAATTTTTCCTGCTCTATTCTTTGAGCATTTTTCAAGGCTAGTTTTTATATTCAATCATGGATTGTTTTTTGCAAAAGATAAGATGACTGCCAGAGCTTTCCTCTAAAACAAGTCATTTCCACAGGATATTTCGCCAGCCCAATTTTTAATGAAAAACTCATTTCCACTACTTTTGTTTACTCTTTGTTTTTATTGGTTTTCTGATGATAGTAAACAGTAACCGATTGCACGGATTAAAAAATCCAAATAAATTTGATTCGCCGCCAATAACATATTTCGCCAATAAATTAACACAAAAGATTTTCCTAAGATTTTTTCTTAAAATCAATGATTACAACATTGCTACCCTCCGGTAATTCATTTTGACGAAATTAATGATTTTTTAGTTATTTTTTGTAAAAATTATATTTAATTTATTGATTGTTTATTATTAATTCATTATTGATTTAATTGTCATATAAATTAACCTATTTTGTAATACTATATAAACTACTTAAAAATAAGTGAGCATAACAAACAGAATGCTTAGTTTTAGCATATTATATTGTATTTATAAAAACAATGTTTATTATATCCATTTAACTAAAGTTTTTATATTTCATAACTAACCAAAACAACTTCTTTAAAAGGCATATAAGCAACGTAAAAAATATGAGAAAAAAACAGTAAAATTAATATTAAAATTTATAATTAAAATTAAATGAGATCATATGAATGCATTTAATAGTGATGTTTCTGCTCTCCAATATCATGCTCCGGAGCTCCGCCCATTTGAAGCCGAGGAAGTTCCGGAGCTCCGGAGCTCCGCCCCTTAAATGAGCGATTTCAAGCGCATTTAACCTTGAAATATATTTTAAGTTATTCTACTTACATATTTAGAGCTTTTAATAAGTTTTGAAAAAAAATTAATTTACAAAAATTTTTGATAAAATAATTTATGTACTTACTCTTTAATTATTCATGAAAATAGTACCAAAATAGGGCGGAGCTCCGGAGCTCCGGGGGTGGCTTCGAAAAATAATAAGATGTATTAAAATATAAACTAATTATGGCAATAATCAAGGATTTATTAAAAACTTGGCATCAACAGTTTTTTTTTTCGTGCGAACGCAATTTGTTTTTTATGAAACCTTTTCCAAAATGGCGAATTTCTTATGAACGGATATAAATTAATACTTTAAAAATAATAAACTCCAGTTCCAGAAAGGCTTATATTTTTTCAGCTTCAAAATTTCAGGATTTAAATTTATTTTTTCGTTTTCTTTCTATTCTATAATTATATGAACTATTTTTTTAGTCATGTCCCTCCGAGCTTCTTGCTGCGAATCGTTTCGCTTTTCGGAACTCCGTAACCCTCGGAGTTTTACTTTATTTTTATGCTAACTTCATAAATAATTAAAGAATGACATTAGATATCTTGTGAAAATATTTTTTGAGAGCATTTTTTAAACTTTTAAAAATAAAAAAATATTTCTAAAAATTCGGATTAAATAATGTAAAGCATGTTTTAAGTTTAAATAAGTTTGAATTATATTAGAGGTAACAAAATCACTTAATCGAAAACTTCATTTAAAAAAAAACACTTAGCGCGTCAGAGCCAGAGAATGAATTCGGCGGCGAATTGATGCATGCACATAACCCGGTGGAAAATTACAAAACACAAATATTATTTTTAATGAACATAATTTATTAATATTAATATTATTATTATTATTTTCACACTGAAGAATTAAAACCTTAAAATTTTTTTTAAAAAAAGTAAAGAGATTAATTATAACAATACTAAAAAACTAAAATATTAATCAATACAAAGCTGTTTTTAAAGTAAAATTTATTTCATGTAACATATAAACATAGAAACTTCATTCACATCTTAAGATTTCACATAAATTTTAGCCAAAAATGTGTGAAACACTATGGTGTGAGGCAACTGCGGACTAGCTGTATTTAATATTAACAAATATCACAACTTTTAGTTATTCACTAATATAAAAGAGAACGATTTAACAAAGTTTGTTTGCAATTTATTCCGGGGGCTAATTTTTTTGGAAAAAAATTGTCCATAAAAAGGCTTTATACAAGTTGCGCTTAAAAAACCTTGCGAGCAAGGAGATGAGCGATGCATTTTTAAGAAGTAAGATGTCTAGGGAGCGAATTGTCTACAATAAAGTAGGTTTAATTAAAATTGCGTTTACGAAAACTCCCGGAAGCGAATTGTCAAGGGAGCGAATTGTCCCGGGGGCGAATTGTCCCGGGAGCGAATTGTCCAGGGAGCTAATTGTCCGGGAGCGAATTGGCGGGAGCATATTGTCCACAATTCAGCAAAAAAAGATGAAAAATGACACCAGTATTTCTTTCCGATCAGTATTTTATTATTATTTACCTTATTTACCTTCAGTTTTTGCTTTTTATTAAAACCTAATATATAGACAAAAAAATAAAATAAGAAAAAATAAAACCTAAAATTGTTGTATCCATAAGTTTTTAGTTTTTTTAAATTTAAAAATCAATATAAAAACAAAAAAAACTTTCCTCATATTCAGCAGTTAATTCGACATTAAACATTCGAGTTCTAACTTGTATTATATATTGCTTAATATTTAAAACGGTTAATAATTTGAATTTAAGCTTTCTGCTTAGGCTTGCTTAGGATTCACATTTCAGCTTTATACGATCGAAATTCTTACTTTAAATAAAACATTGAAATGTGTTTTTTTAAAAGCAGTTTTTTAAATGCTCCGTAGGGTAACTGACTTAATTTCGGCCACATTTTTTTATTTTTTTTGGATAAGTTTTTTCTGGTTTTTCCAATCGACCCAAAATTTGGTCTAAAAATCAAACGATAGCTATTTTTGTTATTCCAATGCAAAATTGTAAAACTTCTGTTACACTTAAAGATCAGTGAAGGAAAGTTTTTTTTATAGTGGCCGAAATTAAGGTGCGAGCCATTAACTTCGGCCACCTAGAAAAAAACTGGCTATAACTATTGCCAAACTGAACAATAAAAATTTTTAAAGGTTGCAAATTTATCCTTAGATATTTTTCTTGGTATATATAACTTAATTTTTTCGCGTTTACAAACTGTAATATTTATTAGCAAGACTTCAAATAATTATGTCAAAACCTTAAAAAAACAAGTTGTAATAACCTATATTTTTTGTTGAATTTTAATTTTTGGCTTAAAAAACGTCAAAAAAAGTCAAACGAGCAAAAAAACTTCTTTATAAATACGTTAGTATGATGATATTTGAAAACAGTAAAAAACGGCATGTTCTTTAACCTAAATTTTAAGGTGGCCGTAATTAACGGAATCTTAAAATGCGCAGTTAGTTACACGCGATGCAAAGTGATATTAAAAAATATCAAAATACGAAAATTAACATTTTATGCAGTTTAAATACAAAGCAAAATTTAAAAAAAAAATCACAAAAATCACTTTTTGTATGAAAATGTTGATAATGCAGAATAACACAAATAAAAAACTTTTACAAAAACACTTTATTCAACATTGATCCAGTTACTTTTGTGCTAGTTCTTTTGTGTTTTAAAAATAAGCCAATTTTTTAACACGCTAAATTGGTGGCCAAAATTAAGGCCTGGCCGAAATTAAGGCCTGGCCGAAATTAAGGCCTGGCCGAAATTAAGTCAGATACCCTACATCTCAGATGTTTTATTAAAATAAAATTGATTTTTTAGTGTTTATCACTAATTTTTTGATCTGAAATTTTTTTTATAAATTCTTTAATTAAAAGAAAACACGGAATTGCGTAAAAAACAAAAAAAATGGTTGTTGTTTTTAATAAGCATGGTACATGATTTATAACAAAGGGGAATATTTATTCTAGAGTGAACACCAGAATAAATCTTCCCCTCTCTGATAGGAATATTATGCAAATTTTTGCTCGATGCTTTAGCACATTAGGAGGGAATAAATATTCTGAGGAAAAAAGATCTGTTCTGTTGTAAACCAGAATAGATTTTCCGGGGGGGGAAGATCTTTAATGGGGGAAGATCTATTCTACGACACCGGCGTCTAATACGAAACTTTTTGATTTTACATTATTTTACACATCAACGTAAAAAATATCAGTTATATGCTTATATGTTTAATAATAATAATTGAATATGAAGAAAGTCTTGTATAAATTTTTTATATTTTAGAATTAGAAGAGTTTTAAAATTTTTATTATTGACGACATTATTTATTATTGACGACAAAGCATCAAAAGCTATAGTTTTCTTAAAGTTTTTGTTTTAATTCCAATTGGGTTATAATTTACTTCCCAAAAGTAAAATTTAAAATAATAAAGGTTCTTTCTGGCCAAAAATTGTAAAAAAATTACCTTGATTTTTTAAAACTTCACTTAAATTGCTAAAATTATACATAGTTGTACTGTTGTAGTTTATTTTGCAATAGATCAAGCTAGTTTTAGCTCTGGTAACTTCATATTTTAAAAGCTTCAAGTAAATTCAGGATTTGTAAGTGTTTTTTAAAAAAGAAATATTTAAAAAAACATTTGTTTTTTTGTTTTTTTAAGTATTCCGGGTCTTGCTAAATGCCGTTTCATACCCGCATCCGAGGCAACCTTCTCTCCCTTTTTCGAGGTTTTTCTGATTGGTCAGCGAAGAAAAAAAAGCTGAGTTTAATTTTGCTTTCGCTGGTTTTTGATTTTACCATTTCATTGAGTTATATGCACCTCGAATTAATTGAAAAACACAAGGGGTACTCGACATGAACACAAAGGTACTTGACAGTAGGTTACGAAGCTAAGAAAAAATACGGTTGTCACAAATCCGTAAACTGTAGGAACTGAATATAGTTTTTGCACGCTAAGATAATAAAGTCGTTAAAAATTTGTTTTTAATTAAAAAAATATATTTTTTAATTAGCAAAAACCCATTTTCTACTTATAGTACCCTCTTCGTCCTGTGCCTTCATTTCACTACTTGCATAAATTGGTCAATTTATTTACGGAGTTTGTGTTTAACTCCCTCGGGTTTCGTTTCTTACTAAATTCCAACTTAAAATTGGCGTAAATATACTTACATAAATACTAAATAATTGTAGCTGCTGATATTCTATTGTTAAATTTATCACCTCAAGATTTAAGGACCCCAAAATGTAATATAGCATTCGTGATCACGTCATATAATGTTTTGCTCTGTGGGAAGCGTTGTGGGAGAAGCTGTTAGAATTTTTTGGTAATTTTGTACTTTGAAGTTTTCTCAATAAATATGTATTTTAAAGCCAAAATAATAAACCCAGCAGAAGTGGTAGATATATTAAATATTTAAGATATTATGTACAAAAAACTGATTTTTAAGTAAAATTTCAAAAAAAAAAATTGCAAAAAAAAAATAAAATAAACTTATACTGACACTCGATCGTCGTCGTAAATGGGAATCTTGAAACCCTCAAAAAATGTTGGGGCTTGGAACCCTGAAAACAGGAACTTGGAGCCATTGGAAAAAAATGGTTTGGAGCTACGTTTAGTTTTCGGCTTTAGATTACGTATTAAATTTAGGGTTATAAACGTTTGGCTTTTATTTTCACGCTGGTGATGTTTCTATTCATCGATATCATACTCCGGAGCTCCGGCGATTTTAAATTGGAGGGAGCTCCATAGCTCCAACTTAAAATGAGCAATTTAAAGCCTATTTAAACACGAAGTTCTAAATTATTTTACCTACATTTTCACATCAACTTTTATTGGTTTTAATCAGTTTTGAAAAAAAAAAAATTTTTTCAAAAAATTTTATGAAAACATAATTCATGACATTACTATTAATATTTTTATGAAAAATGTACAAACTCGGAGAGAGTTCTGGAGCTCCGGCGGTTTCTCTCGAGCTCCGCGAAAAGCAGAGCTTCTCTTTGGAGGCCCTTTTTGGAGCTCGAAGCTCCTGGGAACATCACTAGTCCATTCTAATCTAACATATCAAAATTTACCATTTTTTGGCTTCAAGCTCATGGAAGGGCTGTATTATTTGCATTATGTAATTTTATAGAGTATAGTTTTTTAAATTGAGTTATGATAGTAATCAAATATTTTCTTTGGTTTTTTTATAAAAGTTCTTTCTAATTTGCTGTTCAATGCAAAACACAACACAAAAAAAGCGTACAAAAACATTTTTAAACTTATAAAAGTCCTATAAACATTAAAATCGATGTATTTTTCACAGATATAACTTAAAATAAACTTAAAAATAAACTATTGTTAGGTGATTTTTTAATAATTCGTACAAGTTTTACGCTAATATTAGCGATATTTATTAAGAATATGTTCAGAATATAATAACTTGAATAACAGAGGAAAATCTAGGGCTACATCCCATTTATTTGAATAGTTTATTGTCTTAAATGTGTCTGCCACGATTGCGCAAACATTTTGGCGGTTTTAAATAAGTTAAAATTTGTTGTTTAGCCTTTTAAAAATAAAAAAAATCATAGAAACTAAAATTGTTAAAAAGTTTTGCAGTTGATCAATACAAAAACAGGGTAGGCTCTCGAGGTTCTAAACTGTGCTCAGCTCACAAAAGCTCCGAAAAACAGTACTTTTACCAAAAATATATAATATACCGAAAAATGTGCAACTCCTATAAAAAAGTGCGGAAACGTAGACCATTATAATGAGCCTCTCCATTTAAATGACACTCTCCACTATAATGGCATAGTAGCCATTTTAATTCGGCGAGTTAAAATGGAGAGGAAGCTCTTATAATAGCCAGTTATTGACTTAATTTCACTTCATATATACTCACAAGTGTAATACTGTCCGGGCCGCACGAGTTTTCCCGTGTTGGTTTAATTCTGTCAACACGGTAAAACTCGTGCGGCCCGGACAGTATTACACTTGTGTATATATAAAGTGAAATTCAATGAATAAATGGCTATTATAATGGCTTCCTCTCCATTTTAACTCGCCGAATTAAAATGACTACTCTGCCATTATAGTGGAGAGTGTCATTTAAATGGAGAGGCTCATTATAAAGGCCACCTTAGGAGTTGCACATTTTTCGTTATATTATATATTTTTGCTTTTACTAGTATTATTACAAATCCAATAAATGAAAAAAATAAGAACATAAATTACGAAAATGCTCCTTTAAATTTGTAGAAAAATTGTTAAAACTTTGCGTTTGTAAAGATTTTAGTGGCATAGTGTATAATTTGCACTGTTTTAACGTTTGACACACCTTTTTAAAATCTGCGAACGCAAAATTACATCCAACATCTTTTCTTCCGCTGACCAATCAAAGAAGTCCACTCCCCAGGAGAAAGAAGTTGCCTCGGATGCGGAAATGAACGGCGTTTAGCTTCCGGGTTCCTGTTCCGAGTTCCGGTTCCAAGTTCCGAATTCCGGATTTTTTTTTTACTTTCCGGTTCCGACTCCGGTTTCAATTAATTTGGAATTTCTGAGTTCCTGTTTTGAATTTTTCGAAAATCTTAGTTCCAGAAAAGTTCGGTTCCAGTGTTCCGGGGCTTTCCAATTGTTCCGCCCACCACTTGGAACCATTTTCACCTCACCCAATCAAAGGCGAACACAAATTAATAAGGACAAATAAGTTTCTGAGATTTTTGTGTAAAAGATCTTTGAAAACGGATTTTCAAGAATTTAAAGTTTTCGTGTCTCCTCTTGCGGTTTGAGAGGTACTCAGCAATATGTAACCAAACCAAATGTAGCTAATTTTTAGTTGTTTTTGCTGTTGTTGCATTACCTGAAACTTATCTTCCTTATGCAGATTATGCAAAAGGCAGGCGCTAAAACAAGCCGGGAGGGGCGAAAAAATTCCCCATGGTTGAGACTCTTCGTCCAACATTATTAACGTTGTTGGCAACCTTTACCGCTGGAGTGGTTACTGCATGCAGTGTTCACCCATTCTGAAGTTTTCGTCTAAAGGATTTTTTAAGTCGCCTGATATTGATCTTACTATTTAATGATGGGCGGAACTGCGGAACCCCTGGAACACCGGAACCGGAACCGGAATTGAGATTTTCCAAAAATCCAGAACAAGAATCAGAACCGGAATTTCAAATTTTGCCCGGAACATCCAAAACCTGGAACCGGAACTGCCTATTAAACTGTAAAACCCCTGGAACACCGGAACAGGAACCAGCACCGGAATTGAGATTTTCCAAAAATCCGGAACAGCAACCGGAACTTGAATTCCAATTTTTGCCCGGAACATCCGGAACCCGGAACCGGAACTGCCCATCACTACTAATTTTATTCTGAATCGAGGGTTTTTGAAAATCGACGTGTTTTTTTTAAATTTGGTTTTATATATAATTTAGGGTAAAAATATATAAATTTTATAAATTTATTTTTCCTCGAAACTCATTTTTATATTTAAATTAATATTTTAAATATTTTGTTGCATTTCATGTATTCCAACTGTAATGATTTTGCTTAATAGCCAGCTGAGTAAAAAAAACACAAAAAATGGCGTCGTGCTTATCAGGAGTGTATGTTGATTAGCTTAAAATCGTTAAAATTTTTGGGTTGTTATTTATCTATCTTTCCTTTCCTTTCCTCTTTTTCTTGTTAACATTTTTGGGTTGTTATTTATCTATCTATCTTTTCTTTACTTTTCTTGTTTCCTTGTTAAAATTTTTTGGTTTTTTATTTACCTACCTTTTCTTTCC
This sequence comes from Microlaimidae sp. YZB2_3, assembly GCA_030248175.1. Lineage (NCBI taxonomy): Eukaryota > Metazoa > Nematoda > Chromadorea > Desmodorida > Microlaimidae > Microlaimidae sp. YZB2_3. The sequence goes on along the minus strand of JASAMX010014088.1, from coordinate 11,841 downwards.
TTTCTTTTCTTCTCTGTTAAAGTTTTTATATTGTTTTCATCTACCTTTCCTTTCATTGTTTCTATTAACTGACTTACAGTATCTCTAAGGTTGGCAAAATGGCTATTATTGATAATGTTCTAAAAGCGGTTTTCTGGCTGGACATCATCGAGGTCGCAGTAGCTTATTCTTTTGGTAAGTTTTTCGTATGATTTTCGCTTTACACTCACAGACAAACCCAGACATATACACAATCGCACAAAACCCACACAAAATTACTGGACGCACGCGATCAGATAAATTTTTTGTGTGATTAAATTTTTGGCAAAACTTATTAAAGACGTTAAAATTGGTTTATAAAAGTTCTCTAAATAATTCTAAAAAATGTTTAAAGATATATAAGTTGTAAATTATTTAATTAAAAAGCGGAAGTTTCCCCGTGAAATATCCAGGGGCCGGTCCACTAAACGCGTGCTGACTAGGTGCTATGTTAGCACGTTGTTTAAAACTCTTGGTAAAGTTTTAATTTCTGGGTTTTTTCTGAAGAAATCTTATTAAACTCTTTGTCTGCATGGCATAAATTTATATTTCATTAATTTTATGCATATTTGTTATCAATACAAGCTAATTAGACAATAACCCCTAGTTAAGGGTTAAAAAAACTCATAACTAAGGGTTAAGGTTTTATTAGCTTTTATTTAAAGCAAATATGTATAAAATTGTGTAAATATTAATTTATCCCTTAAAAAAAAGAGTTCCATAAGATATATTGAGAAAAAACAACGAAATTAAAACATTATCAAGAGTTTTTAACAACGCGCTAACTTAGCACCTAGTCAGCACGCGTTTAGTGGACCGGCCCCAGAGCTCTGGAGTAAATGTATTTGGCGGTAGAATCCTTTTTCGTTAGTATTATAGCTGGGGATAGACCGGGGCAGAATTATTCCTGATGCCGGGGCCGGGCCGGGGCCGGGGTAGGGAAATTTTGCTTTTCCGGGGCCGGGGGCGGGGTTGAAAATTTAGCAGAATTTGTAATTGCTGTCGTTTTTTTCAAAAATTCTAATTTTTTATTGTAAATTATTTGTTTTAGGTAATTAATGGTCACATTTTAGAATTTAAGCACTTGTGTAAGTAGAAAAACTTATGTTTTTACTACACAAAGTTTTTTTTCAAGCAGAACAAAAAAATATTTCATTATTTCGATTCTTTTAAACCTTAAATTATTATTAGTATACACTACTGTTGTAAAAAAGTAATGATTTTTAAATATTTTCAGAAAAAGTAAAAGTAATTTAAAAAAGTCTAATTTAAGTAAAGTAAGAGTAAAAGCAATTTGTGATATTTTAATTTAAAAAAAGTAAAAATAGAAGTAACGGTCGAAATTTTATTTAAGTAAAGTAAAAGTAAGCCCTATTTTTGAAGCAAAAGTAAGAGTAAAATTATAATAAAAGTAATTTTACAACGGAGTAAAACGTCGATTTTTGGAGCTCCAGAGCTTCGTTTCAAAGTGTTTGCTATTTTTATGCATAAAATTTCATTTAAAAATTTTTCATTTTCATTTTCAAATTTTCATTTTTATTCAAAAATACCGAGTAAGAATAAAAGCAGAAAAGTCAGTGAAATTCAACCCTTTGGTATTCATTTCGCTGCAAATCTGCAGAAGGGATTCTGCGCCACTGCAGCTCAATGTTAAACTTGGCGCCGATCGCCGAGAGCCGCAGAGTTTAACACACTGCAGCACTGACGCAATATACCTTTGCAGATTTGCAACAGTTTTTAAGCGAAAAAATACCCAAACGTTTAAAAGTCGAGTAAAAGTGAAAGAAATAAAAAAATTTTTACTTTTATTTGTTTAAGTAAAAGTAAATGTAACTTTTTACAACAGTAGTATACACTTTACATAAGTATTAGAAATATATTCAAGTTTAAAGCAATATTATACTTAATCCCACTCACCATTCTTATTACTTTTACAAAAAACTCTACAAATAGAGCAGGAGTTAAAGCATTTTTATACGGGAAGTAAATTTGGACTAAAAAACCAAAACGTGTTAAATCAAAATTGGATGCCCATATAAAAAAATGTTTGACAATAGCGAAATTTTTTTATATTACAATAAAATCAATATGTTGATAATTGTAGAAATGTAACTCTAAATCTAAAATATGCTAGTCATCAAGAATATTATTTTGAAGAAACATTTTTTTTAAAACTTCATTTACATGCCTCTATTCAAAAGTTTTCCTTCTAAAAACATACAGGTTAAAACGCCCTATTTTTATTTTAAATTGTTAGAACATTTTTAAAGCTTCATTGCCACTTTTTTTAAATTAAAAATTACTTTTTAAATTGTAAAAGGTAAAATAATTAAATTATTGCGAGTACAAGCGACTATGTTCGCAAAAATTGCGTAAAAAATTAATTAAAAAAACAACAGTGTGCCTATGAAATAGAACCAAATGGCGGGTTTTCTGTATTAAAGTCGACAAATCCGAATTTTCAGCAAATTTTTTGTTTAAAAATTAGGTTTTCACCATTTTTCAGTTATATATGCTTATTTTTATAAAAAAATTATTATGAAAACTTTAAACTAAATTAACATTTTTTTTAAATAAAAGCTTAAAGATAATTTTTACTGAAATTTCTATTTAAATACCTAGCACTTTTACTGGTTTTTTTATACAATTTTGGACCGGGTTTATACGAACTGGGTCCGTAACTTTTGGCAAGAAAGCTCTGGACCGGGTAGTACACCATTTAAACTGTATCTAGTATTTAATGTCGTTAATTTTCGAAACGTCTTAATTGATTAGTTTTAACGTATTAGTTTTAAGCAAATTTTATTCGAAAACTTTTTCTAAATTAAACAAAAACAGTCTATACTAATTTCTTGTTTAAAAAAATTCAAGTTTGGTGTCTTTTGGGCTGTGTAAATATAATGAACTCGCTAAAAAAAGTGGAATGACTCCGCAGAGTTTTCCTGCCAAGTCAAGCGGACCCAGTCCAAATAGACCCTACACAAAATTTGTGAATACCAGTGTAGTTTCAGCAATAAATTTAAAAATGCTAAAATAAAAACAAAAAAATCAACTTGCATTTTTTTATTAAAAAAATGTTTTAACATCACTAAATTTTAAAACAGTTTCAATAACACCTAAAAATAAAAGTAAGAATATAATATAATCCAAATTGTCTCATGAATGCAGGCAGACATGAGCGGAATAATTATTGACGATTCGTAGTTAAAACGCTCATCATGTAAGTATATCTGGCACCCGGCACGATATTTACTGTAATTAAATGATTATGTGCGGTTTTACAGTAATTACCGTGCTGGATGCCGGCTATACTTACATGTTAAATGAAAAGATGAGCGGTTTAACTACGATGTGTTTATAATTGCACGGTTATAATAACGTGTTTTTTTTTAAAACAAATAAAAACGCAAAAACTTTTTTAATTTCATCTTTTTACAAAATATCCAAAAAATAACCAACTTAAGCTCTAAAAAATTGCTTTTGGGTTCCAAATTAGGTAATTTAATAAATAATTGAATTATTACAATATGGGTTTTGATCATTATTATTTAACCGTTTTCGTTAAAAATTTTAAATGATTTTATTAATAAATAGTCGATTCAATACTGAAATTATCGAGTTCAGCTAGATTTTATTTGCCTATAGTGTTTAGAGAAAAATTAAATTTTAGAGTTGTTTGAATAATGGTTTCATTAAAATGCGTTAATTAATTACATACACAATAGTGAGAACCCTTTGATTTAAAGGGAAGTTGTTCCGTGTTAAAGTTGTTCACAGAGTTATTACGTTATATAATCATTTTTAGCTAATTAGAGTGTGGGGAAAATTCAGATTTTTCATTCATTGGAGATCCAATTTGACCACTTGAATGGGTTGTTCTTGAAGAATGCCGATTTTTACCTGCGTCTTGCCTGCCTATACTGCAAATATGACTGCCTCTTAGCTGCGTCTCACCTGTTTCTAAGGCAATTTTTTCTAAGGCACTATGCCTTTTATACCCCCCACCTCCACCCAGCTTCCTATCTGCCTCCACCGTGCTTGTCTCCGGGGCATGTGTGACGGTGTCCGGAAATTTCGTCTTCTACATCTTGTCTTTCAACATCTTGTTTTCTACACCTCGTCTTCGGAAAACTCGTCTTTTAAACATCTCGTCTTCGGAAAACTCGTCTTTTGGATGCGATTTTGTAAACGTACTTTCAAAAATGCGAGTTTCCACCCCAATGATGGAAAAAAATAATGTTTTTACTCTTTGGTTCAAAAAGCATCATTAAATACAAATTTACCATGATAAAGTTTTGCTTGATTTTTGAATTTGGCTTAGGCTTACGAAGTGCAACTTCATTACTTATCTTGTCCATACGCGTCCGGAGAAGCACAGAAACGCGTATTTGTTAACACTTATTTGCATGTTATGCTTACTTTGTTTGAAATTAATATTAAGACATTCTCAGTTGACTTCCCTTTTTTACTTTCGTTTTATTAGGTTCTCAGTTTTTTAAATAAATCATTAAATAAAAGTTTATTATAAAAAAATCTTGCTTGATTTTTGGCTTTTGTTTAGGCTTAGGTAAAAAAGTTTTTCAATACATTGTTTTAGTCAAAAAATAAGACAAACTTGTCTTTTGAAAAATGCGTTTACAAAATCGCATTCAAAAAACGAGTTTTTTGAAGACGAAATGTTTAAAAGACGAGTTTTCCGAAGACGAGTTGTAGAAGACGAGATGTTGAAAGACGTATTGTAAAAGACGAAAATTACGGGAACCTGTGTGACGACCCAAAGTGGAAACGAAAATAGCCAGGCACTGAAAAATTTAGACAGCCAAATTTATTGAAAAATTTGGCCGACACAGGAACTGAACCCGTAACCTCCAAAGTCGACTCTGGCGTGCTATCCCTTACACCATAGGCTGAACACTTAAAGGGGAAAGATAATCGAATAGGGGAAAGATAATAAAAAAGTGTTGATTGTCAAAGTCAGTTGCAATATGATTTATTCAATTCCCATTTTCTCTGACTATATAGGATCTACTACTGGATTGTATATTTGGTTCATCGAATAAAAAATTATTATCATAATGATAAACATTTTTTTCTATTTTGTGAGAAATCGCACATGCCAGATGCTAATTTACTATAGTCCACACACGTACACCACAGACCAGTCCACATCTTTCTGTCTAAATATACGCCGAGACGAAAATTGCCCTTTGTTTGCTCTATTTTTAGAGCTTTTTTCATGGCTAGTCTATCTCGGTTTTAAATTGAACCCTAAAAACTAAGCTTTATGAAATGACATAGCTTTCTAATAGCATTAGATTATTATAATTATTGGAAAAATATATATATATATATAATGATTTTGAATATGTGCAATTATCGATAACTTATTTTGCCTGTTTCGACATGTGGCGTTTGTGTTTAGCTTTAAAAAATTTGGTTATGATATAAATAAATAGAAAAGAATAATAATAACAAGGTGATACATTGTAAATAACTTCCAAACTTACATTTTCTTCGGGAAGCGAAATGTCCGAGAGCGATTTGTCCCGAGAGCGATTTGTCCCGGGAGCGAATTGTTCTTAATCTACGCTTGCGACGACCGGCAAAAAAACCAGTGGTTTAAAACTTGATTTAAATTCTAAATTTAAGTTTAATTTTTCATTTGATTTAATTGCGATAAATATTAAATCAATGCTATCATTGTTTACTTGCAGTTTTACATGTAATGTGTTTTCTTTGCTGTTATTCTGGTATGGATTATCATTAAGATAAGAAACCAAATCTTTCTTTTTTAAAAATATAAACTTCGTATAAAAGACATTTCGCTTTCTTATATAAATAATATTCGTATAAATTTTAAATTTTTTGTTTACGGAAAATTAGTGAAAAACACCATACATCAAACAAAACCGTATTCCAAAATTAATATTTAGCAACTATTTTAGGATATTTTCCCGTTGTTTTTATTCGATATCATTTAATGTCTTTTTCCGGTTACGCTAAAAAGATTTTTTTCACATTAATTTAAAACACTTTTTAATTCATAACAAAAGAAAACTTTTGTTTTTCCTAAGACTAAACAAAAGCTTAAAATTAGACTAAAAGAAACATGAAAATCTTAAAAAATAGCCTAAAAAGTTTTTAAAAAGGCTAAATAATCTGCTGCTCAAAGAAGATATTTTTCGGAATATATTTTGCAGAAGGTATTTTTTTCGAATATCTTAATAATATCTGTCCACAAGAACTACGTTATTTTGTAGATCGTTTACTAAAAACAAGGCTTATTTACAATAAAATGTTAATGTAAAACTTTTTAATAATTCCTGAACAATTGCGTAAATTTGTTAATACTTTGATAAAATTATTTCTTTTTCAGTGGCCAAAGTCATCAGAACAAATAAAAAAACAAACAAAAATTAAACCAAACATGCATAAAAATAGTGCCTGAAAATTCGGCGATACAAAGTCCTCTCCATTTTGTTATTATTATTCTAACGCTCATATGTTAAAGTGATATTCTCTGTTCTTGCAATTCAATTTCATGCCTTAAGGTCAATTGAAAAAGATGAGAATTTTTTTTGTTTTTTAGCTTCATCAAATTTTTCTTTGTTAAGCTGACTTACCATTTTTCTAGATGTAATCAATACTAACAAAGCGCGGTTCAAAATGGAAAATTTTTGGGCTATATCACCATATCAACATTACAGTTATTTTAGTCACCTTGAATGTATTTATTTAAAATGCATATAAATCTAAGCACTTTTGATTGAATAACATCGTGAATTTATTGCACTAACTGCTGCGTATCACCTCCATTCATCTATAAACCGTCGTCAGAAATGGAAAATTTGGGCGCCATACCGCTATCGGCCGGGAGACAGGGAACTGAAAGTATTCATTGTCGGATTCTCCCCCCTTCCGCATATTTCAACGATGGCGTCAGAATAATCGATTTCGTCTTAGTTTACCATCCTAACGCGGGCCGGAAGCGGAAACAAGCGGAGTACGCCATGTTCAGAAACAAATACGAGCACGCCATTAAAGCTCAAGGACTCCAATTGGAATACGAAGGCACGAAAACTTCTCAGGTATTTATCGACACTACTACAACTACACTACACTTCAATATTTATCATAGTTACTACAGCAAAATCAGGCAAAGTCACAATACAATGCTTATGAGTGTGACTCATTTCATACTAGTTGTTGTTTAAAATCCAAAGGGTCACAGTCGCGTACATTTTATACAAAATGTGACTTATTTTGTCGTAGTAACGATGTTATATTCAGGGCTTCTGTGATTCAGGTCAGAGTGTCGAACCGTGGGTTAAGTTATTTAAGGACCTACCTAGCATAACAAAAATAGGGTCGGCGGTCCCACCACGAAACAAAGTTCCTCTCAAATTAAATGTATTTGTTCGTATTATTTTTGAAACTGGAAACACTATATACAAATAAAACATCTACTTGAAAAATTATCGTAGTCTTTTTGTATTTAATTAAGCATCACAAAATGTTTGTTTTTTCTGATGAACCAAAAAATTTACATATGAGAAACCTTAGTTACCCTTAATACAGCTCTAAATAATTGTCCAAAATTAAAAAAAATACTCGAAATTGTTTTAATATAGTTGTTTAATCTCCGGTTTGCGAAAAAAATTTGTAAAAATTATTGGTTTCATAACGAAATCTAATTTCCCGGGGGGACCGCGGACCCAAATTTTTGTAATGCAATGGAGATAACAGTGACGCGATTTATCAAACGCTTGTTAAATTCTTTGCATTATATTATTTCTGGAATTCTAATATTATGAAGCGCTTGTTTCTCCTCGTGAAACCCATATTTTAGCGTGTATTGTATTTCAAACTTATGTCTTGAAAAGTACTGTTATTTTAACAAAATTTTAGTTCTCTAAAAAATAGTTATAAGTTTAAAGATCACGATTGTTTTTAAAAAATCCACCCATGTCAACGCGGATTAAAATTTTTATTCATTCCTAAGTTAACTTTTGACCCGACACTCCACATTCATCAAAAAATCCTGAGAACATTGACTAAGTCAAAAAATGATCAGAAATATATAGTGGTTACCATAGATTTGAAGAGATTTCATGGGACGAAGCGGGAAACTTGACATATCGTCGTTACTCTGACACAAAGAGTCACAATGACTATAAAAAACTCGCATAGGTGGGCAGCCTCTCAGTTCAGTTTAAGTATTGCTGGGGGGGGGTGTCCGGTAAGACCCAAATTTTGGGGGGGGTGTACCCAATATTTCCGCGCTGCCTTAAAATGAGCTTAAAACGCGTAAAAAACGTAAAACAAGCTTATAAATGCTTTAAAACTATGTAAAATTAAAATAAAATCTTATTGCAACTTATAAATCTTATTTTTTAATAAAAATGTGCAGTGGAGCAGTCAGGATTTCATTTCGGGGGCGTCAGTCTGGGGGAGGGGAGAAAAAGTGTTGTCAAAGCGGCGCGAAAGCACTGCCGCCTGTGCCGCGTAGCGGCGCCAGCCGACGCGAAGCGTCGGCCGGGGGGTGTGGGGAGTATCCCCCCGGCCCCGGAGGCAAAATTTTTTAAAATATATACTAAAAACGGCTTAAAAATCGTCTCCTGGTGATCGCGTGAACATACCTTTTACTTTTGTTTTTTTACCTAATTTCTACATAATTTTCTGTGATCTTAAAAATTCAGTCAGGGGGTTCGGGGGGGAACAATACCCTCCGGAGGAGAAAATTTATAATTTGAGGCGCAAAAATACACTAGAAATTTTAATTCCAAATGATAGTAATTACAAAATTTAAGGTTTTTTATAGCTATACTATACATTTATAACATGTGTTTAAAACGTTAAAAAAAGGATAATAGTGTTTTATAGTAGTTTTATTAAACATGTATGCCTTTACTACTGAATGGGATAATCGATTTGAAATTGAAAAACTAAGATAAATTGCCAATTTAAACTGCCCGCGTAGCAGGGAAATTTAAACTGCCCGCGTAGCAGGGGAATTTAAAGGTAATAAAAGGTAATAAACGGGAAAATAAGGTAATAAACACTCCGCGCGAAGCGCGGAAAAATTTTTTAGTCCTTTTATAACGCTTAAAAATTTTTCTCCGGGAGGCGAATTTGGGGGGGTGTCCTCGACTACCACAAATTTAGGGGGGGGGTGTCAGCAAAATCCGAAATTTTGGGGGGGTATAACCCCCCACAACCCCCCTGCCCACCTATGCTGAAGGGGGGGACCCGGGGGGCGGCACCCCCCACTAGGGGGTCTGGGGGGCGAGAGCCCCCCAACGGGGTCAAGGGGCAGACAGAGCCCCTTGTCAGGGGGGTCGAATGCCCCTCGGGGGAGAAAATTTTTAATTTAAGGCGCTAAAATACACTAGAAATTTTAATTCCAGATGATGTTTATTTAAAAATTTAAGGTTTTTTTATCCCCTTACATTTAAAACAGGTGTTTAAAACGTTAATAAAAGGTTAATATTGTTTAATTAATTAATTAACACATGGACCACCGAAAATATGGACAACAAATTTGTTTTTGTTTAAAAAGCTGATTTAAGCTTATTTTTAATCAGATTTACTCTTTCTAAGCCTAAGCAAAGCCTAAAAATCAAGTTAAATTGTATTATGAGGCATTTTTATTAAATTATCTCATTTTTTAAATCTTAATTTCTTTCACGACTGAATTTTGATTCATTTTTAAGCGGTTGCTGTACAAAATTGGTGAAGACCAGAAAAAAAGTAAAAATATTTTTAAAACCACCAGACTCTCGAAAATCTAACAAATATTCATTCATATTGGTTAAAGCACTATTAAAAAAATTTTCTTAATAGCATAAAATGTACCTTTAAAAAAAGGTCATTTTTTGGCTATAAAACACCATTTATTTTCTTAAGGGGTAGTTTAATCACTTTTTAATGCCCAAAATTAAGATCGCAAAGTCAGAATTGACCTAGAAGCATGTTTTTTATTTATGTTTGTTTGGTGGAATTCTCAAACTGATGTTTGGTACACGTTTAGTACTTGTACCAACTGCCAGGACGCCTGGTAATACAAAAAAATAATATTAGTTTGATTAAAGGCTTAATAAAAAATTTTCTTAATAACATAAGTTATACATTCCAAAAAAAGTCATTTTTGGGTATAAATCGGTTCATACATAACTCTTCATGAAAAGCTCAAATCTCAAAAATAACCACAAAAATTAAGTCTACGGGTCCGATTTAAGGATATAAAGATGTTTTATAAGTGTATTTTATTTTAGGGTCGGTCAAATCGAATTTTGAGACGCGTGTGGGAATCCTACCAAACGTCTTTGTGCTCATTACCAATGTGATTTGTGTATGATGATGATAATCAAGCTTCGCCAATTTAACCTTGTGTTATCTACAGACATAACAATGAAATGTAACACTGTCAAGCCAACCTTTCCAGCGACTGCACAATCGATATTCATCAACATGCAAAGTTGCTAACCAATACTTCTGGCACAAAGGCCGCCAAATTCGATCGTCGATGCACAATTTCCAGAGAAATCTGGAACCGCACTGCTCAAGATTTATTACGTCTTTGTAATCCAAAAATTGCAGTATTTGAACTATTAATTCTTCTGGCAACACTTCCATTATATAAATTTTGTGCGGGCGTCGGGAAATTTCGTCCTTTACATTATGTCTTTCAACATTTCGCCTTCTACAACTTGTTTTCGGAAAGTCGTCTTCGGAGTTTGTTGTTGAACATGTTTTTGTTTCTTTTTTTTTTCAAAAACTTAGTTGTCTTTGTGGTTTGGGGACTTTAGAGCCGAGGGACTTTAGAGCCGGGACTTTAGAGCTTCTAAAGACCGCGGGGAAGTTGGCATGCTTTCGCGCATGTCTTCACGCCGCCCTTCCCGCTGGCTTTCGCTTTTATGCGGTTTTTAAACAAAAATGACAATAGGTATTCATAAAAATAGCTAAAAACTAATTAAATATGAATTTTCTAATTAGTTTTGATGTTAAAATAAATTTTATTTGAATTAAAATGCTTTTTTTTGAAAAAAAAACTTTAGCATGCGTTCACGCCGCCTCTCGCAATTAAAAACACTAGCATGCGTTCCCGCATGTCTTCCGCAGGTCTTCGGCCGGTCTTCCCACTCCATTTGTTCCACTCGTTTTTCCAATAACCTTAATTACGACGTTTTAAAAGCGTTCCCTTTAACAAATAAGGCAGCTAAAACAGGAAAACCAGCAATTCCGGGAGCCAGCTGAAAGCCAGCATGCGTTCCCGCATGTCTTCCGCCGGTCTTCCAACCCCATTTCATTCGCTCGTTTTTCCTATAACCTTAAGTTCTACGTTTTTTTTAATAATCCTTTTTAATAATAATTATTTAATAATAATAAAATAATAAATTTAATTTAATATTTAATATTTAATAATAATAAAATAATAATTTTTAAAAATAATAATTTAATAATCCTTTTTAATAATCAAATTAACAAAGCAAAATTGAATATCCTATTTAATATTCTGATGTAATATTATTATCATATGTTCAAAATCTTATGTCACAAATTATTATTACTAACATTACTATAACATTATTATTACTCATATAATACTAATAACTTTTAAATAAAAGTAATGTAGTCAATGAAGTTAATAAATAAAAAGCCATAAAACTACACGGAAGTTACTGCAAATTTGAAACAATGTCTAAAATTCTTAAAAGTGTTTCAAAAATACTCCGCTGTTGGCGTTCGGAACGCAGTATTAAAAGTTGATTTTCAATTGCTGGCTCTCGGTTGAAAATTGCTGGCTTTCTTATTTTATCATAA